>PVJL010009796.1:0-54241 GCA_004026885.1 Lyroderma lyra | reverse complement strand
GAGAGAGAGAGAGAGAGAGAGAGAGAGACAGACAGACAGACAGACAGACAGACAGAGAGAGAGAGAGAGAATTTAATGGTACTAGCATGATTCTGTATCCTGTGATGGGAAATTACAGGGCCAAAGGGCAAAAGGCTAAAACCAAGACATGTCAGGAGCTGAATGGCAGACTGAAGATAAGCTTGAAATTACCAGGAGCAGTGCAAGGGGTATTCGAGATGCACTTAGCCCTTGAATCAGAGAGGCCATCCTCTCAAGGAGCACCGGGCATTCTGTAGTTTGGATCCACACTGGGTACTTTACTCTTCCCTCTGGGATAGGAGGTGGAGAGAGATTGTGTGCACGCCCTTCCTGGCATTTTGGAATCGGGGTGGAGGGACGTATTGATGAAGTCTTGTCAGAGGGGGTGTTTAATGACAAAAGGTCCAGTCTCTCAGGGAGTGTTGCCTCCAATTCTCCTTTAGAGCCTGGTCCTAAAGTTGCTTTGTATGCAAACCTGGTCCTCAGAGGAGTCCTAAGAGATGAACCCTTGGTCTTTATACCTGCCACTCCTCCCTCTGGAGCAGGCTGACCAGAAGTCCCACTTAAAATGAAGCAGTAAACAACAGTATTTTCCCATTTCAAATGGTACATGTGGTCAGTCTACTGATACCTTAAATTTAGTCCAGGGAGACTAGGCTGACCACACATACCATTTAAAATGGGACAGTCCTGTTGTTTTCTGTTCTGTTTGAAATGGTACGTCTGGTCAGTCTACTCTGGGGTCTCCTATCCTGTAGGGTTGGGGCAGCTAGTCAGACAGTCAGAGCACCTTATCTGCTCATGAAGCTCCCAAGAACCACGAGACCATTCAGGTAAGTTTCTAAAGCTAGAACAAGCCTAGTACCGGTGGAGTTGATGTCATGAGACCTGCTTCTCTCCCACAGAAGTTTGAAATTGCCCCGTTCCTCAAAGGAGCTCCATTCCCAGGAAAGTCACTATGAATCCAAGGAAGGTTGTGCGGGAGAGAGACCTGTGATTGCACCTTGGGGAGCTAAAGATACACTCAGTGAACTCTTCTTCTGGGTTTGGGGGATGAAGATTGTGATGGACGTTGGTGTCCCTGGGAAAGATAGGAGTGAAGAGATTGAAGCGTTAACAAGATCAAACTGACATCCCCAAAGTGAGATGATGGCATGAGCACATGGAGGCTCAGGCTTCCAGATTTGGGACCAAAAGTCAAATTTTAGACACCACGGTGTCTGAGGATCTGGTCCAGCCTCTTCTCTTGAACCTTCTGTAGCTTCCTGAGTTCACCAGGGGACTCACCCCTGCCCCTTCCTGTCAGCTCTGGAAACATTTGAATAATGAATTCTGTCTAAGACTGAAAACCTCGAAGTTCCATCTGTAACAAGACTCGAAATAATTACAGCTGATGATTGCCTGGTACCCTCAGCCAGAAAAAACAGAACAGCTTTTGGCCGCCAGCAATTACAAGCGGCACCAGCTTCAGCACAGACAGAACTTTTAAATGAATACATGAATACATTGCTGAAGATCAGAAGGCAGGAGAGACTGTTAGAGCTGGGGATGGGGGTGGGGGAAGTGAGTTGGCAAAAGCTGAGTGACTTCAGCCAGAGAGAGAGAGAGAGAGAGAGAGAGAGAGAGAGAGAGAGAGAGAGAGAGAGAGAAAGAGAGAGAGAGGGCGCTCCTACAATTCTTTGCCCATTCTAATTTATAACTACGAAGTAGCCAAAAGAGTTGACACACAATGGCGTCTTAGGGGTGCTAAGTTTTAGGGCTTTCTCCAGTTTAAACTCTTATCGTGGGAGACAGTGATGAAGTGGCTTGCTTGTCACCGGTATGTTTTGGAGTTACAGAACTTGGTGCTTTGCTTCCTGCATGGTATAGAGGAGATAATACAAGCTTTGGAATCAGAGGAAATTGGGTGCAAATGCCAGTTTTGCTGCAACTGTTATCTTGCTTAGCCACTGAACTAGTCTGAGACTCAGTTTTCTCATCTGTGAATACCTCCTTCAGAGTTTTCTCATGGGAATGAAATCGGATAAAAATAGAATAAGTATTCGGTAAGTATTTGATCTTCATCCACGGGTTCTCCTTCCATCTGTGCATTAGCTGAACTTGTCTGACCTCACTCATTGATTTAGAAGAACCAGGGTACTCAAGACCTCTAAGAGCAAAATTGGCTTGTCATTTCGTTAGGGGCTTTAAAAAATAAAACTTCAAGGACTTCTGAGCTACAAGGGGGAGGACAGGGCAATTGCAATCCTACCTGCTGCTTTCTTGACTTCTCATTATGGACAAGCTCACTTTGATCTCCCTGACTGATTCACACATCTGCCTTTGATGGTGAATTCCAACCAGGGTTAGAAGTGGAAGCCTTAAACTCTTGAGGCTTTAAAAACTAGTTGATGAGCCATAAAAGTTCTGGTAACCGGACCACTGGAGTCAAGATTTTCAACTTCTTTAGGGACTGTAAGATTTGGGTGCACCCTGGCTCCTCCCCAGACTCCCTGATTCAGCCCACCCACTCCCATCTGTGAGATCAGGTGGGTGTAAAGGCTGCTTCCTGTCCTCACACACTGGAGCCATCTGAGTGGGCGTTCACAGACCAGCCTCTGTGCAGACCCTCTGATGCTCTCCAGGGAATTATCTCAGCAAACCCAGCAGAGTGGTTTCTCCTCTACAGAGCAGGCTACCCGACTTGTTTCCTTTCTCTCTGTCCATCATCTCTTCTTATTTATTACTCTTTCATCTAATGTCTTCACGGGGCTCCATTGTTAGTTGTTTTTCATAAACTCTTCCCTTTTATCTCGACCAGAAGCCATCTTCGAGAGGCACTCGGTTCTATGTCATTTTCCTGATGCCACCTGAGTGATCAGGAATGTGAAAGTCAGAGCATCTCTCAAATCTGATCAGTTGTTTTGACTTTTCTCACCCTCTGGGTCTTAAGGTTGGGCATGTCTCAGCCATTTAGGAGCAGCATGGCTTCTCACCCTTTCTCTCTGCCTGGGGTCTTATCTCATCACTCCTTGGTGCTTGCCCTTTGTAGGTAGAGGGTAGGGAAACAAAGGAAGAGGAAATGATGCCAGAGAAAGCACACATCAGAATTTAAAATGAAGTATACACTGGCGAGAGGAGCAATGGATGTGAGATCAAGTGTCTGGGTTAGAATTTGGGATGGCTGAATTTGAGCAGGTCTTAGGCTCCTCAGTCGTTCCACGGGGTTGCTAAGAGGCTTGGACTTTATGAGTCAAAGTGTATGGAAATGAGAACCTCGAGAGGGCACTCAATAAGTGATGCAACTTTCTCAGATGAAATCACCCAGCTTTTCCTGCTGTTCCCAAGGTCTTTGCTTGAATTTGTGCTTTTGAGAATTTAGGAGAGAGGACCACACGATGTTTGTGGGCAGAAAGACTTGCATGGTCCTACAAGGGCACACACTCTTTGTAACATCAGCACATTCTCCTAGAATTACTTAAGTTTGAGAACCCTCCCACAGAGTTGCATTGGGAGTAGTGATGTGCTCTCTGATCCCTGAGGTTCCTGTGAAATCCCACCTCCACTCTGTAGCTTCTATAGAGCTCCTTGGACAAGGCCAGTCATGAGCTCTGTGAAGACCTGTGTAAGAGTTGCATAGAGAGCAACTTTATGTCATTAGCTAACTGGGGTCTGGCCAATTTAAACCCATTTGTAGATCAAGTTTGGCTATAAATGCACAAGTGGATAATAATTACAATACTTTGTGATGGTGAACAATTTGCTTAATCTCTGTGAGCCTCTGAGTTTTGTTTTGCAGAACTTTTACTTTGGAAAAAAATCAACTTGACTTCATTAGAATTTATCCCTTTAAAATTTACTGCTTGGTATTATCTATCTGTATGTATGTATGTATGTATGTATGTATGTATCTATCTATCTATCTACATATCTATTCTTTAGATCAACTTGAGGTTCTTTAAGGGCTGGAACTGTGTCAAAGATATTAAAAAAATCATTTTTCATTTAGCAAATAATCATCATTGAGATGGTTCTGGAGCTACAAAAATGAATGATGATTTGCACATTACAAACTCAGGAGAGAGAGAAAGAGATAGAGAGAGAGACTAAGAGACTTCTAAATAAAAAACTTGGCTTCTATTTTTTCTTGTTCTTATGACAGTATCTTCCATATGGTATGTGAAATTCTCAGTAAATACTTATAAATTGAGTAATAAATAAGCCTAATTCCCTCATGGCAACAAGAGATGTGAATTTTAAGTGAGATTAACAAGTGGTAGAGGATTTTTGGTTAAACTTGGCAATAGAGGATTAAAAATATATAAAAAATATGAATACCTGAAGAGAAGAATCAACAGCATATGAGAGATGACCACAAATATTAGGTGCTAGAAAGCAGATAAAAGAAAGGCATGCTAAAACCTAAGCTTGTGTATGTGTGATAAAACAAACTAAAAGCAAACTGAAAAGTCTTGGGCCTTGGATTCAGATGCTCTAGGTACTTCTGTGGCTGAAAAGAGAAAGTTGGATTGCTAAAAAGTAGTAGACCCCAGCTCATCATCCCCAGTCTGCATAGCCTTCTGAGTGCTCTAACCCTACCCCAGCAGAAACCAGGAGATTTGCACAGAGAAGGAGGAGGTGAGACCCTGTTTTAAAATAAAGCAGGACTAAGTGATAGCCTGCATACTACACAGTAAGACTTCCGGCTTGCTTCTCTTATTGCCCTGCCTGAGCCGGGCAACCAATCCTTATAGCAGGAAATGGGGTAATTCCTGTCTGAGAATACTGATTGGCATTGAATAAAAGATTTTGAGATACTGATCAGAGCCCAGTCAAAGCCAAGCCCACTTGAGCTTCATGTTCAGCTGTTCAGCGTTGGTTGGTGAGGGATTTTCTTCCATGTGGTCCTCATCCTGGGACTCAGTGGAGCAGCTGCAATCAGGCATGCTGGGCATCATCATGGCAGAAGACACTAGAGTTGTGGATTCTGCACTAATTTCTACAGTTCTCTATAGAAGAGACATACCATTTCCACATACTTTTCATTTGCCATAGCAAGTCATATGGTCATGTCTAACTTTTTTTTTTTAAATTCATTTTTATTGTTAGACTTATTGGGGTGACATCTGTTAGCAAGGACTACACAGCTTTCAGGCATACAACTCTACAGTGCATTGTCAACTTGTTGTATAATAAGTTCACCACCTAGTGTGACTTCTCTTTCCATCACCTTATATTTAGCTTCCCCCCCTCTTCTCCCACCCCCTCCCCTTTCTCCCCTCCCTAACCCACTCATCCCCAAATAAACATTAAATTATCGATTGTGTCCATGGGTTATTTGTTTGTTCATTTCTTTTTTTTTTTCTTTCAGTTTTATATTCCGCATATGAGTGAAGTCATACAGCTCTTTGTCTTTTCTGTCTGGCTTATCTCACTCAGCATGATGATCTCCAGGTTCATCCATTTTGTTGCAAATGGCAATATTTCATCTTTTCTTACAGCTGAGTAATATTCCATTGTGTATATGTACCACGGCTTCTGTATCCAGTCATCTGTCGCAGGGCACTTTGGTTGTTTCCATGTTTTGGCCACTGTGAACAGCGCTGCAATGAACATTGGGGTACATAAGTCTTTGTGGACAAAGGTTTTCAAGTCTTTTGGGTAGATCCCCAGAAGGGGGATTGCTGGGTCAAATGGTAGCTCCATTCCCAATTTTCTGAGGCACCTCCACACGGTCCTCTATACTAGCTGTACCAATTTGCACTCCCACCAGCAGTGTACCAGAGTTCCTTTTTCTCCACATCCTCTCCAGCACTTGTTATTCCTTGTCTTGTTGATAACGGCCATTCTCACAGGTGTGAGGTGGTATCTCATCGTGGTGCCATGCCTAACTTTAAAGTCGGTAAGAGAGTGAAACTTTACCATGTGCCTAGATGGAGAAGAACTGAAATATTTGTGAACAATTTAGACAGGAGTCAGCCATCTGGTCCTCCAAAAGTCTGTATTCTCCTTCCCACATGCAAAGTACACTGATCTCTTCTTGAGGTATTATGGGTCACTCTACTGTCTCATCGAGGAATGTCATCAAACACAATATTTGGAACAGCGATACAGGCAACCAATTTCTTTCTCAATGGATGATGCTCAAGAATCTCTATTTCTGGTTCACAAGTGGCTCCTAGCAATCTGATGACCGGAGGATTAAACACCCTCCCCACACCCACTCCCTCCCCCCACACTCACCAAAACAGAAAACCAAATAACGACGTAAGTTATTTGCCTCCCCTCCCACCTCCCAACATACTATACTTATGGAGTGACACAGAAAACCTCCAATAAACACTGTTATGCAGGAAGGGGAAGAGGGGAGCCCTGCGGTGGGTAGTGGTGAATCCCACTGGGCAGGCATGCTTAGGGCCCCTGGTCTAAGAGAGGAACAGTTCCTTGATTGCGCCTTGACTGCTTTTCCTGAACTTATTCTCTTGCCCACTATGTTCTGTGGTTCCTTGCTCTGCCTTTTTCGATGTTCTTTCTTTTTTATTTTCCTCCTTTGACTTATTTGAGATGGATCTTGGTGATTGTGACTTCCATTGGAACTCAGCAGGCTTTTCATTTGACTTCCTGTCCATAGATGATGGGAGCTCAGGGGTCATTTTAAGTTTTGAAGAGTCACAGTCCAGGCTGATTATATATACTTTGGACAATACAAAGCTCCCCAAAATATAGTTAGCTTATTATTTATTTGATCATAGTTAGCTCTGTGTGCAAATAGCCACACACACAGTCCTTTTAGAGAAAACTTAAATTTGCTATATTTATTTGTTCTCTTGCTCTCGGGCTCTTTTCTCTCAATCTGTTTACAGATAACTTGGAAACATTAATCAGATTTTGTTCAAAGAGCCATACCTGTAGCTTCTTCCTTAAGTCATTTCTTCACTTGAATAGATTTTCTGGATGGCAGATCTTTCCTCCCACAGTCCCTTCCTTCCTTCCTTCTTCCTCCCTCACCCCTCCCTCTCTCCTTCTCTTCCTCCCTCTTTCCTTCCTTCCTGCCTTCCTTCCGTCTTCTTCTTTAAAACAAACATCCTAGTCCACTCAAGATTTTTCACAGTTTATGTGATTGCCATGCTTTTATAGTTCTTACTTTAAGGTTAATTTAATAATCATCCTTTAATTTTTTTTCTCATAGACCTTTTTTTTTCCTGTTAAAATTTGGGTTTGAGATGCTGCTCCCTCTTCCAATTGTGAAAATCCCCAAATTATTAACTCTGTTCCTTTGTAGTTTTGTATTTCTACTTGGGTACTCATTTGTTCTTATCTAAGCTCATCACTATCTTCTGTGTTTAGCTTTTTTTTTAATTATTTTTATTTTTATTTTTTATGTGGGTGGTTCCCTGGCTGGGAATCGAACCCAGGCCACAGCGTTGACAGCGCTGAAGCCTTGGCCATTACACCACCAGGGAACTCCCTGTGTTTAGCTTCATACCAAATGCATCTCACATCAGCAAAGGTATACGCCTAACAATCTGGCTCTTAGAGCTACAATTTATTAGATTGATGTATCAGGTTTTTCAGAGAAACAAAACCAATAGGATGTATCTATCTCTATATTTATATTTATATTTTTCTCTCTCTTTCATATATGTATGTATATATATATGAGAGCAGACAATTAATTTCATGAACTCATCCTGGAAAAAGTGCTACGTATCTCATGGCTGAATATCACTATGGTCACCTTCGAAGTACTCCCCTTGGGAAGCTCTGCACCAATGTCAGAGCCTAGTCCACCTTTCAAAGCAATTTTGGAACTCTTTTTCTGGAATGTCTATTATATATATATATATGTGTGTGTGTGTGTGTGTGTGTGTGTGTGTGTGTATGGAGAGAGAGTAGATATATATATATATATATATCTTTATATATCTCTGTATCTGTCTATCTATCTACTTATCATTTATCTATCTAATCTATCATCTATCAGGACAGCCTAAAGGTCTGAGTACCAGAAGAACCAATGGTGTAGAAGTTTTAGTGCAAATCTGAGTCTGAAGGCAAACATAACCTATGTTCCAGCTCTAATACAGTCAGGCAGAGGGAAATAATTCTTTCTTATCTAGCCTTTTTTTCTATTCAAGTCTTCAACAGATTGGATGTGGACTACCCACATTGGGGAATGCAATCTGCTTCACACAATTTATAGATTCAAATGTTAATCTCTTCTAAAAATATCCTCATAGACACACCCAAATAACGTTTAACTAAATATCTGGGGACATCACGACCCAGTCAAGTTGGCACATAAAATTAATCATCACAGTTATTTTCTGTTTCTCAAGGTATCCAAATGTTTTACCAAATGTTTCCCATTGTCTAACACTGATCACCATTGCCCTAACGTCTGATAAGTTGTTGTTGCCCACTGCTAGACTGTTAAAGTGATACCACATATGTAGGCATTTGATCTGACAGGTTCTCACTCTATATATCAATTTCTGTATCTTCAGGATAGTATAGGTTAAGCTACAGTAAGTAACAAACAATTCTAAAATCTCAGTGGCTTATATTAAGAAGTTTATTTCTCACTCACATTAACTGTGTCTTATGGATTGTTTAGGGGGTCTGTTCCGAGTCATTCTCACTTCAAGACAGAAGCTGACATGGCCACCATCTGGAGGTCTTCTGCTTGCCGTTGCTGAAGGAAAGAGGACACACATCACCTCTGCTCACATGCCATTGGTCAAAATAAATCATATGGCCTCAGCTAACTTCAGAGGCAACAGTTCTGCCACGTTTAGGGGAAGAAAAGAACCAAAGTATCTGTGTATAACCCAGATGATCACCATAAAGTCCAGCTTATGTATACAAAATATTTAATCTCTAATTCTTTTAAATGTGAATGGAGAGCTAAGAACCACCAAACACTTGACAATAGCCTCTAATATGAAGACCAAGACCAATGCAAAGGTTAAAAGAAACAAATACCTAGGAGAAAAAAGACAATGCAGGAAGTAGAGAAGAAAAAGCATTTTGAAAGTCTTCCAGTTGATCTCAGATTAACCATGTTGCATCCCTGAAAGAAGAGCAGGATGATATGAGAGGAAATAAGCAAAACTGACCTTAACAACTGAATGTATGATAAAATGAGTTTTAATAGTCAATGGAGGAATTTTAAGATAATGTTGATAATGTAGAACAAGAGAGTCAGTACTTCAGCTACAGAAGAGAAAATAATGTTGATCCATCCAGAAAGTCCATTCTTTAATTAATAGGAGTTATACAAAGAGAATGTACTTTTCTAAGAAATATTTCCAGGAATATCCCAGAACTAAAGGCAAATACATTCCATACTGAAAGGACTAAACAAGTATTCGATACAATGAATGCAAAAACTCCTACCTTAAAGCCTGTCATTGTCAATGTCCAGAATATGGGTGATAAGACAAGCTCCTAAAACCTTCCTGGAAAGAGGGGCAGTTGGGGTCCAGAAAAATGTAGGGTGGAAGTGAAAGACATTCCCAGGAGAGAAGTTAAAGTGTGGGTGTGAGGTCTGGAAGTCACTCAGTCTCACTCCGGGGTTGGAGTGGCGGCTTCTGGAGCATGGGGATTAGCAATGAGGAGTGCTCAGGCAGCGACCTGCCTACTTATGTCAAAGATATCTTTGTGTTTTTAAATGGGGCGTGTGTGAGTGTGTGTGTGTGTGTGTGTGTGTGTGTGTGTGTATTATTTTGTTAAAACAAAACTCCAAATTAAAAAATGTCTTAGTGTACAGGTATATTATCCATTGAAAAAACCCTGACCTTGATTTCTGATTTTGTTCACCAGCTCACTGTGTGACCTTGATCAAGTCATTCAACCTCTTCAGTAAAATAGTTCTTCCTGCATTGACAGGTTAAGGAAGGAAGCTTATATGACTTCTTAGGTTCTCTGGACCTTATGCTCTAGTGTTCCTAAGGAAACAAGTGTCATAGTCACCTTAAACAGAATGACCTTGGATTGCTTTAGCATTGCCCCTCCTCTATGAGGAGAATGTGTTCTTGTGTATATATCTGACTCAATCTCCTTTCAAAGAAAAGACCAGAACTAAGGGTGAGGTTAGGAAATCCAGGGCCAAATACCAGGCTGGGTTGCACGGGAAGGTGGCTGGTGCATATGGTTTATTTAGACACTTTTAGTTCTGTATCCTGGGGACCCTTCTGGGGCTCCCTGCTGTCTAATGGGGTTGGGTAGAAGCTGATCTGGCAGCTCGTTAACACTCAATTAAAGCTCTTCTCTACAGTATGGCATTAACTTTTTAAAAATTTATACATGCAATTGAAGGAATTAAAGTGCATCTGTGGTTTTCAAAGCAGCTCATGTGAGGGAGGCTGTAAAATTGTTCTCATCTGCCCAGTATTCAGTTTTCAAATTTATATGTGCAATTGAGTTGGAAATTAAAGTGCAGTTTTAAGGTGGGTGTGTGTCTAACATAGCACCACATTAACCATTTTAAATTTATAAATGTAATTAAAATAAGATTACTTTGGAATTAAAGAATATAGGAAGGAGACGATACGTGCTCTTTCTTGGGGATATGCTGCTTTTTCTCCTTATAATGTGAATTTTTGATGAGTATGTTCTCACCAAAGTCTTAATTCCTATAGAATAGTGAGCTAAAATTTTCCATGCTGGAATGTAAAAGTATTCTCTTCATATTTGACACCATCTTTCCTTGTCTTTCTTTGTTGTGTTTGAAGCCAGGGGGTCTGCTTCCCGCAGGATTCGGGAGGGTGGACACAGGGTAGAGTCGTCATTTTAAGAGTCATCATTAGTCTTGAGAAGGTTAACCCACCTTAGGGACGCTATGGTGCAGCTCCGGAGATCACATTTGCCAGGTCCTGATGTTATGCACGGACTGGGTTTTAGCGTAGCGGAAACAAGTGCTGTGTATACCTCCCGGTGTGGTGCCAGGCCGGAAGGCTCTTGACTTCATCCCGAGGTTGAGCATGTGGCTTTTTCAGATGGGCAGCCCACATGCAGAAGGCGCTTTCTGGCGCGTCAGGAGTGTGCAAAGGCTGGGGCAGATGCTGTGAGAAACACGGGTGACATCCCATCTCTCCATGGATCCAAACCACACATTCTAGAACACTGGAGAACTACTTTGATATTTGTCTTTGTTGACTCCTATGACACGGTCAGAAACTTCTTTACACATTTTTCCTCTTCTGCTGCCTTTAAGACCACCGGCTCTCCTGTTTGTACAGTTAGGATATGTCTGAATTACCTGGAAAATACCCACAGTTCCGGGAAATTTCCTGGTGAAGGTGCAGCCTGCTTGTTCTCTGAGATGATGCGACCCAGGGCATGCACGTGCGCGTGGGCTCTGCTCCAAAGGCTCTGACGTCTATCATGCCTCCTTCAGGGCAGGGGGCTGGCCTGTGTTCTTCTATTGCCCCTTCTATTCCCTGATGGCCACTCAGCTGTCCCGCTGTCCCTCTCAGAGCAGTGCCTAGGGCAGGGGGAGGATGACGAGTGACTTTAATTGGCAACTCTGAGCCACACAGTTCTGACTCCCCCAGGTACTCCTGGCTTCCTCAGGGCAGGCACTGGCTGTCCTGCCTTACCCACCTCACTGTGCAGAGCAAGGGGCAGGGGGATGGGCACCACCTAATTGTGTCTGTAATCTAAGTCCCTTTATCATTCATTCCTGTCATTTTCAGAAGTCTTTGAATCAAGACCCCTTTTTTCTTTTCTCCCCTAATACATTTGCATGCTTATTGAGGCGAAAAATTACATGATTTTAAGATTGCACTGAGTCCTGTTTCAGACCCTGGGCCTACTTAGCAGGGCCATCACTTTGCAATTAGGCCGGGACTCACAGTCTTTACTTAATCCTCCCACGTCTGCAAAGGGAGGACTTGCTGCTGTTCTACAGTCCCCGGGTGCCTCTCTGTCTCTTCAGAGTTGTCTGCTTGGCTTATTTGCCCCACCGAGGGCAGGTCCAAGGAAAACCAACGACTGAAAGAATAAATGAGTGGACTAATTCATTTTTAAAAAAATGCTGTTTAAAAAGTATAGAAGAAAAGGTTAAGCTTTACTCTGTGGTAATAAAGGTAGTATTGCTAGTAAACAAAGACAAAACCAACACGAGGCAATTGTTGACTGCTTCACCCTGTGTTGCTTGTTGCCAAAGATTTGCAAAAATCTCCAAAAACACGTAAAAGAAAACAGGGTTTAAACGGAGGAATTTACAGTGATGAGAAAACAGAAATGGGAAAAGAATAAGGCTGCTATTCCCCCTTTTTATGTGAAAAAGAAAAGGATGTTATAACTGCTGACCGAGAGGAATACAAATGGTGATAGCCACCAACACACTGGGCAGGGTGGCACAGCGGTTGGGCTGTGAACGTGCAGTAGGCTGGCAGTGGGTGGATGTATGATATTTGCTTCAGCTACAAGGACACCTGGTATCGAGTTTGCAGCTGACTTTCAGCACCTGGGTGGGTCCATTTTCTAGGCATTTCTGGGAACTAATCTTCCCTGGGCTTCATTATTTCCTTATCTATCTTTTCTCTTCACCCCCCCAATTCCTCAATTATTTGAAAGCTCCTGCAAATCTGTGGCACAAAGTAAATCAGTCAATGAGTTAGAAATTATTATGGGGTTGACTTAGAGGATGTGAGAAGCAACTTATTATAAACCTTACTAAATTAACCTAACTTCCGGAAAGGAAGACCAGAACAAATTGCCTGATTTAGGGGATGTCATTTGTGCATAACTTTACCAATTTTCAATTCATTTCGTGAGAATTGACTGCACATGTATTTAGTGCATGACCTTGGTTTGGGGAGAGACTTTGGAGATACTCAGAATAACAACCTAGATCGCCCTTATCTCTTCAGGATCTTATCTTTCAGGTGAAGGTGAGGAAAATGGCTTTCTGGATGCCGGGAAGTTATTATAAGATAGAAACATCTGGACACTGAGTCTACTCTTTACTCCAGTGGGTAAGAGGTCCTGTCAAAGATGAGCCCATCTGCAGGGTCAGGAGAACTTGATCCTGTAAACTCTTCCTTGGACTGCAAATGCCTCTTGGATGGTAAGACACTCTGAGTATAAGAGACCAGGAGGGCAGCAAGCGTTGAGCTGCTCAGCTCTGGAGCAAGCTTGCATGGAGCACATCAAGGAAAGGTGGCCTCAATTTCTACATCTGTAAAATGACCACATTAGATCTGAAATGCCCTTCCCCAAACAAATGTGAACAAAGATTTTTACTTTCATTCTTAGCATTTCAGATCTAATGACATTTTGAAATTGAGGCCCAGTGAGTAGAAAGACTTTCTCAGAATGTCTGAGCGTTTCTGTGATGCTCATTACCATGTTTTAATGTCCCAATCATAGGAATAAAGGAAACTATGACAAACGATTCCCCTCCACCCATAGGACTAGGACATTGCTCGTGATTATCCAAGTGCCTGCTGCTCGGTATGTAAACCAGCTTGGTTCTCCTATGGTTGTGTAAATCTTTCCTGTATCTAATTTCTAACATTTGTCTAGAATACCTCTCTCCATCAAATTTTCTTCCTCATCAGATCAACAGACAGGTAATCAGTAATAACAAGTGAGGTTTTACTGTGACATAGCAGGAGATAACTGGTTGCAGAGAAGCAGCGAAGTCTCTGATGAGGCTGGAGTCCAAATCAGTGACAGGTTCATTGCTGTTCTATCGAGGCTCAAGCAACTTGAGGGCCGTGTCCCTGTTTTTGTATCTGGTGCCATGGCTAGCTTTCCTGCAGGCACTGAACACCTGTTTTATCGTTATCATGGAGGATGGCAAATACTGAAATCCCTCCTGCTCCCCAATGCAAGGCGAGGTAATTGCTGCTTGAGCAGGTATCCACGTGAACCCACCCCTGCTGCCCAGAGGGGAACTCTGCCTGGTCTTGAGGCCTCTCAGCTACGGGAGCTGCAGGCCACTGTACCCTGCTGGGGCTTTTTAACTCAGCAGCTCTTTCCCAGCAAACACAGCAACCTCTTAAAGGGGTTTTTGAAAGTAAATCTCCTGTTTGAAGTGAGAAGGAAAGAAAGAAGCAGTCTTTCATTTTCTTTTCTTAAGAGAAATTTCTTTTAACTTGGGGCAGGGGGAGTTGGGTGCCATGGGGCTGGGCAAAATGACTCCTGAAAGCAAAGAGGGGTCCCACTGGGGAGTCAGCCTTGTGCAGCCACTCCAGTCGGCCCGGGAGTCGTGAGGGTAAAACAGTGAAGTGCTCGGGCAGCGGCCGTGGGGTTGCCACAGACATAATCAGATGAGTAGTTAAAGGTCTGGCATTCTTCAGGGAAACAAATGATTGATCACTCTGCAAAAATAAATAACCTGGCTCTTTAGATCTATGTAGCAACTTTAAATATTTAATAAATCCGTATGTGTGTGAAGGACTTGTTCTCACCCTGCTCCTGGTTGCCTGTGATTTTTTGGATGAATTTACCAAACGTGCCTTTTTAAGGACTTCTCATCGGGGCCATGGATGCAGGAAGCACCATTTACGATTCTTGTCCTGTCCTTTGCTTTGGGCACAGTGCTCGTGGAGGCTGCGAGAACACACGGGCATTGGGGAGGCTGTGCTTGCGGAGGATGGTTGTGGGGTGGGGGCTGTGGGGAACATGGGGATACCTCACAGGCCTCTGCAGCTGGGAGGCAGCATGACAAACCTCAAACATGACACGACTCAGACAAGAGGCTGGTTTTGGCTGACAGCTGCTTGTGGCTGTGGGAATATTCAGTCTGGAAGGTCTGGGATGGATAGGACAGCAGGGCAGTGCTCCTGAAGCAGATTTTGGGGTTCTCATAACCCCCCATTGGATGTGGTGGTCCCATTAGGAGGCGCTACTCAGCCTTTAGTGCTAGAGGCACAGGTGTCTGAAAGCAGTGACATGGCTTTGTGTTGTGTCTGAGGACAAGCAATCGCCTTGGTGCTCAAGGAGTGCCAGGTCGGGTAGGTGGCCAGGTTGTTGTAGTAAGTTTTTAAGAGGAGAGGTCATGGTGGGAGCTGCAATGATGATGTACCTCCAGGGCTGTCATTGCCAGAGGCCTGCTTCTAGTCACCTGGGGGCTGTGAGTGAGTAACGACTGTCAGGTGATAACTACTGACTGGAAGATTGACAGGGGTACCCACAGTGTTGGATGGGCATGACCCATTGACTTAGGGAATGTCAAGATTTTTTATCTATCTATCTATCTATTTATTTATTTTCCCATTTATTTTTATTGTTCCACTTATACTTCATATACAATATTATATTGGTTTCAGGTGTACAGCATAGTGATGAGACATTGATACAACTTACAAAATCCTTATTCCGATACCTCTGGTTCCCATCTGACACCATACATAGTTATTACAATGTAATTGACTATATGCCCTGTGCTGCACTTTACATCCCTGTGACTATGAATTTGTACTTCTTGATTTTTTTCCCTTTTTCACCCACCCTTCCCACCATCACCCCAACAAATCTAGTACCCATCTGATGCCACCCATAGTTATTGCAACATTATTGATTATAATAACTTATTACACCCTATACCCCATAACTATTAGTTTGTAACCACCAAACTGAACCTGCCAATATCTTCTCCTTATTTCACTGTCTCCCCCAACCTTCCTGCCATCTGGCAACAAACCAAATGTTTTCTGTATCTGTGAATCTATTCCTGTTCCACTTGTTTATTTTCTTCTTTGGATTTTACCTATGAGCAAAGTCCACTTGCATCTGTCTTCCTCTGTTTGACGCTCCACTCAGTGCAATACCCTCCATGTCTTTTGATTGGAGCTTTTAATCCATTTAAATTGAAGGTAATTGTTGATGTGTACCTATTGCCATTCTATTGTTCATAATTTTAGTCCCCCCACCCCCATCTTAAAGCAGTCCCTCTAACAGTCCTTGTAATACTGGTTTGGTGGTGATGAACTCTTAACTTTTTCTTGTCTGAGAAGCTTTTTATTTGTTCTTCGATTTTGAATGATAGCCTTGCTGGGTAGAGTAATCTTGGTTGTAGGTTCTTGCTTTTTCATCACATTGAATATTTTCTGCCACTCCATTCTGGCCTGCAAAGTTTTTGTTGAGAAATCAGCTGACAGACTTATGGAAGTTCCCTTATAAATAACTAGTTGCTTTTCTCTTGCTGCTTTTAATATTCTCTTTGTCTTTAACCTTTGCCATTTTAACTATTATGTGTCTTGGTGTGGGCCTATTTGGGTTTACCTTGTTTGGGACTCTCTGTTTCCTGGGCTTGTATGTCTATTTCCTTCACCAGGCTAGGGAAGTTTTCAGTCATTATTTCTTCAAATATGTGTCAATTCCTTCCTTTATCTTTGCCCCTTCCCGTACTCCTATGAGGCACATGTTGTTTTGCTTGATATTCCAGAGGCCCCTTAAACTATTCTCATTTTTTGGGATTCCTTTTTCTTTTTGTTGTTCTGACTGAATGTTTTCTGTTATCATGTCTTTCAATTTGCTGATTTGATCCTCTGCTCCATCTAGTCTGCTGGTGATTTCTTTTATTGCATTCTGACTTTCAGTTATAGTATTCTTTATTTATGAATGGTCCTTTCTTATGGTTTCTATGTCCTCCTTTATGCTTGATATCTCTCTGTCAAAGTTTTCACTAAGTTCCTTGAGCATTCTTATAATCATTCGTTTTGAGCTTTGTAGTCAATAGGTTGCTTGTCTCCATTTTGTTTAGTTCTTCTTATGGAATTTTTTTGCTGTTCTCTAACTTGAAACATATTTTTTATTTCCTCATTTTGGATGCCTGTCTGTATTTGTTTCTATGTATTAGGTAGACCTGTTACATCTCCCAGTATTGCTGAATAGCCTTATGTAGTAGGTGCCTTGTTGGGCCCTGGCACTGTCTCCCTGGTCACCTGTGCTGGGAAGATTCCAGTTTGATGCCAGTGCTGTGCTTGGAGCTACACAGCAAGTCTCAGAGCACAACAGTGCTGGTTGTGGCCAGCCTGGGGCCTGTGGACTTAAATAGTTTTCCAAGAAAGATTGTAATGCAGGTGGGGCTGGTTGCTCACTGGAGAAAATGCCTCTGGCATTGGCAGATTTGGGTGAGGTGGCATCCCAGTGAATCAGCAGGGTGGAGCAAGTAAAGCTCACCAGACCAATCACTTTCAGATTTGGCTGTGTGGGGGTGGGTGCAACACAGGAAGGATGGTGCCCACCAGCCAGCTGCATGGGAGGAAGGTGCACCTAGAAAAAATGGTGACTGTCCTCCAGTCCTCTTTCCAAAGCCACATACCTCAGTCTGCTCCCCATATGCCTCCAATGCTCCCTGAGTCACCATTCCTCTGCTGCAGCCCAGGGTGAGTACCTGTGAGTGACTGAGTCTGTGTGGGCACTGTAAGAGGACTCTGGGTTTTCTGGAGCCTTTTGTCCCAGCCGGATGGTCAGAGTCCCCACTGTTTTTCAGTCAGATGTTGTGGGGCTCCTCTTCCCAGTACCAGTGCTCCAGGTTAGGGAGCCTGGTGTGGGGCTGGGGTCGCTCACTCCTCTGAGGGGAACCTCCACAGCTGAGATAGCCCTCTTGTTCTCTACCATTGGAGGTTTGGCTCCTTTCATGTCTGCATCCCTTCTACCAGTTTCTCTGTTGTCTCCTCTTTTTTGTATCCTTAGTTATACAGCTTCTTTTCAGCTAGACTTCAGCTGGTTCTCCATGTTGGTTTTTCAATAATTTAGTTGTAATTTTAATGTGTTCACAGAATGAACACAGTGTTTACCTACTTCGCCATCTTGGTTCTCTGGAATGTCAAGATTTTTTAGTCTTATTTGGAGACAATACTAAGTGTAATTGAATTCTGAGACACTAAAGGCTGCTGATAGAGATTTCTAGCATTTGGTTTGGATTCATTGAAGAGACAATGTGTAAGGGCACTGAGTCTTTTTATGTCTAAGTAATTAGACAATGGTATTTAATAATGGATAATTTCATTTATTAAAGTTAATACTTATTTATTGTTTATTATGTCAGGCATTATGTGAAGGACATAGAGATAAGACCTGGAAGATGTGGTCTTGGCCTTAAAAGGCAGAAGATTTCTACCAGAACTGTGATTTCATGGACAGAATGACACTTGTGGATCTTACTGGATAGTTTGTACAAGTATATTCTTTGGTTAAGAGTACAGCATTTATTCTCTGTAGTTATCCCCAGAACCTCACAGGAAGTGGAAAAAAGAGATAAATGCAGGTTATTAGGAATTTAAAGAACAGTAAACTCAGGAGCTAGCAAAAGAAGCAGGCTTTGGTGGGAGAGTCCAGCTCACTTCATCTAGTTTGTGTGCCTCTGGGACCAGGCTCAGTAAGTACAAAGTAGCATGTGCTAAAGGGAGCAGATAGAGAGGTAACTCCTTCTTCTTTGGTCTAACTCAACCCTAGCAGTGCAAGAAATGATACCTAACAGGCAAATGAAGCCAAATTGGGGCACTCTACTCATCTGTGTGCCCTAAATTTCCCAGTGGTGGGTGTGTGGGAGGGGAATGCAAGCTGTGGGTGGATGTGGTTTTCTGGGACTGAGCTTCACATTAGATAGGAAAAAGTGAGGGTCAGAGAGAAAGGGGAGGCTCTGGGGAGGCTCTGATGGCTCGCTTTCCTGGAATGACAGCTGGTAGACAGCTGTGGAGAGATAGTGAGTATGTGTTAACCACCACAGTGGCTCAGTGTTTATTGAATTGCTGTGGATTTTCTGAAAGCAAAGCAAGCATACTAAATTGCTGCAAATTACCAAGGGTTTTCCTAATGTTTGATAAAAATACTGTGAAGATTTAAGGACACAAACTCGGCAAATGGTTGTGAATGTGGTTGTAAGGAAGCTCTTACTTTGAGACAAATAACACTGCTCTTCAATACCAATACACATAGATGGAGTGAGTAGAATGATGATGGTACCATAGGATGAACATTATAAATTCAAGTTGGCACCCTTTTCCCTTTTTAGCATTTGCTTCCATTCATTTCAAGCTGTGTTTCCCTGCCTGACATCTGCCTACCTTGCCCTTAGAAAGAAAATTATTTTGGGCCCCTGCTAATGAAATGTAGCGTACTCAAACCTGGTTATGGTGGCTTATCTTCTGGTTCAGAGATGAAAAGAAATGCAGGAGGATGGGCTAATTTTTTAATTGTCTTCCTTAATGATCCCCAGTCCTTGTCACTTTTCTCAGTGTCCCAAGGCTACTCATCGCTGTTAGGGGACAGGAATATCTTGAAGAGGCAAGACCAGGAGTTTAGACTAAGACACATTTCCTATTTGGCAGTCAAGTCCCTCCACGTCCCCTACCTGGTTTCTTCAGGTTCAACCTAGTTTCTTTCTGTCCTTATGACTTTGAAATTTTGCCCATTTTCCTCCCTAAGATCGTGCTCATTGGACAGAAATAAACCAACTTTTTTTTGTCCTAAGGAAAAAATATCACTAGATTCAGAGGTTTGTGGCTTCCAGCATTGTAGTGAGAAGTATGAGAGAGTTGGGCCTCTGTGAATTAAATTATATCCTAGTTTAAAAATTAAAAGAATAACTGTTTAGGGGCCAACCGCTCTTTGGGTTAAATCAGTTCAAAGTATCAGAAAAATTGTTAGGAATATTTGAGGAGCACAGCAGGTGGCTAAGTTTGCATTTCTTAACTCATGTCATTTAATGTTTTGTTTCCACAGGGCTCCTTTCCCTTCCTTTCATAGGGACCCTTTCATTTCCTTCCAGCAGTTAAATTGGTTTGCAACAAAATTTCAAGGCATAATAATAGTTATTATGGCTAACCTTCAAGTTTCAGTTTGAAATTCTTTTGGTCATGAGATGATCTCATGGAAAGACTAATATTTAATAGTTTCCAAAGAAGTGAAGGTAGCTTTAGTGGTATTCCCAGGCATGGGAGCCAGAGGTATTGAGGATTCAATGGAGCCTAGAAGATTATTAGGTAAGAAAGCCCAATGCTCTGGGTTAGAATAGATGCTTCCTGAATTCAGATACTAAGTGGGAAAACAGCAACCGAGACTACAGCTGGGCCAGATATGGATAAGACAACCAAAGGTACAGGGCACAATTGGAAAGAAAGAGAAAACCAGAGCCACATCCTGCCTAGTTATATGGCACACCAGCCTGGCCGTGATCAGCCCAGCATTAGGGGTGAGACAAATAGAAGGCAACCAACAATGGGATAGAAACAACAGATGTTTTCTCTCAAGAACAATTATTGAGCGGTAATCACAGGAAGAGGCAGACTCCTGCTACAAGCAGATGGACTTTATTAGCAGCTTTACAAATTGTTGCTCTCAGGCCCATCTGATGATCTTTCTCTCTCTCCTGATGGGACAAAGGCCTAGTCAACTGTCCTGGCTAAGCACACTCTTACTGAACCAAATATATATGTGACCTCCATGTCTCTGCGTGCCATTTTTCTTATCTATAAAGTTAGAAAGTTGGGTTTCCTGATTTCTTAGTTTTCTTCTATCTCCTAAATTATTAGATTTAATGTCTCATGCTACATGTTGAATCTTTTGTGGGGAAAATCAAGGGAAGAGAATTGTGCAATGTCCTGTGCACAAAGCTCAAAGACCTGTATCCCTGGAAAATCCCATCCAACCATCCATCCATCCATCCATCCATCCATCCATTCATCCATCCATCCATCCATCCCTCCCTCTATCCAGTTGTTCATCCAATCATCCATCCATCCATTCATCCATCCATCCATCCATCTATCCATCCATCCCTCCCTCTATCCAGTTGTTCATCCAATCATCCATCCATCCATTCATCCATCCATCCATCCATCTATCCATCTATTCATCCATCCATTGATTCATTGGCACTTTCAATTATTCATTCATTGATTCAATAAAATATCATTGAGCAGTTATGGAATAGCCAAGCCCACGATATTTTCTAAGCTCTGTGGAGGCAAGGACTACGTTGATGCTGTAGCTATCCCCAGTGCTTGGAAAATAATAAATGCCGACATATTTGCCAAAGGAATGAGAAGGGTAAGTGCACTGTTTTAGAAGAACAACAGGGTGGGGAGTGGTTCTGCTCACTGTAGTCCATTTCCCTAATTTCTTGGTAGTTGATCATATTTTGGTGATAAATATTTGTTAAGGGATGGGAGGAATCTATGTGTAGCTGCAGTTATTTGTGTTTATGCATTTTGGCCATATGCTTGGATACCATGCCATCTCCTTAGGCAGTGTGGTGTGGCAAGGTGGGCATAATGAGTCTGGGGGCAGGGCACCTAGATTCTTTTCCTGTTTCTAGATAGCTATGCCAACTTGGATAAATCATGTAGTCTTTCTAGACCTCTTTTTTCTCATCTTCAAAGTTAAAAGTCTTTTTTGGCTTCTCCCACCTTTAAAGTGCATGATTAGAGCACGAAGAATAATAGATGAAAGCAGACAGAATGCCCTTAAAAGTGATAGCTGTTATTATTCTAAAGGTGATGGCTTGTATTCTTCATCACAATATTAAGGAATGGAATGTATATTCTTTGAGTATTCAGTAAATGCTTTTGAATTGCAATAATAAAAGAATTGGGAAGTGTTTACTTAAGAGACACTTTTGTAGGGATCACTATGTGACAGGCACTGTTATACACGCTTTACAAATAACTTCACTCTGCATAACAACTGCATGAGGTAGCTCCCAGCATTGGGCACTACCTAAAGATTACAAAGCAGAAAACTGGAACCCAGAGGGCAAAATCAGTTCATTGTGGTTACCCAGAGAGTAAAGTAAGGGGCAAAGTCAGCATTCGAAGCCAGGTGTTCAGGCACTGAAGCCCGTGATGTTAACCAGCCTGCTAGGCTGCAGTTTGCTTGACAACCACATGGTACCCAATAATGGCTATAACAGAATATGAACCTCGGTCCCTATCATGAGGTTCTCACAGTCTAATTGGGCACATGAAATATTTAGAGAACGAGAGAGTGGGCAATAAAGCCACAATGGGCGGTATAGATCACTGGAGAACAGGAAAGCATGTAATAGGTACCTTACTTTTATATAACACTTTATGCCTTCCTGAGTGATTTTACATCCATCATCTCATTTATTCCCCATAACACCTATCATTATTTATTGAGGGTTTACTAGGTGCCAGGCACTGGGCTAAGTGCTTTGCTTATATTATCCCAACCAAGCTTCACAGCAAAACTATTATACAGGCACTATGTCTATTTTAGCGTCAAAAATCCAACTCAGCTTGTTCGTATAAATAAAAAGTGGAGGAGTTAGGACTGGCTTCAAGCACAGCCGGTTCCAGGGACTCAAACAGCATCACTGGGAATTGGTCCGTCTCTTTCTCTTCCCTCCTCCATCCCTCTCCCTTCGTGTCGTGGTTGTGCTTCACTCTCAGATGAGCTCTTTCCTCAGGGTAGCCCCAGATGGACCAGGCTAATGCCATCCTCTCTGCAAATGATTCTGGCAGAGAAAGGACTTGTTATTCTCAGTATTTCCAGCAAACGTCCTGGAATTGAGCTCCATGTGTGTGGCCCATTCCTGAACTGGTCTCTGTGGCTGGAGGATGGAATGTGTTGATTGGTTAGACCTGGGTCACAGGTAAGCCCCTTGTGGAAGGAATTGACTCATCAGACTCCCTAAGGAAAGTGAGGGTGATTTTTCTAGAATAAGAGAGAATGGGGGAGTTCCCTGGTGGTGTAGTGGCTTAAGGCTTCGGCGCTGGTGCTGTTCGATTCCCAGTCGGGGAGCTACCCACATACCAAAAAGCAAAAAAAAAAAAAAAAAAAAAAAAGAGAGAGAAAGAATGGATGCTGAGCAGTCACAAAAGTAAAAAAAACAAAATACACACACACATGCACACACACGCAGACAATGGTTATTTGTTCTGTGCTGCAGAAGGGGCCACAGGCTGTGGGAGATGGAGTGCCTTGACCTGGGTCACCCATCTAGACCAGGGTTTCTGTGAGGCTCATCTGGTTCCTTCACGCGTCTTATAGATGGGAACGGTGAGGGCCACACTGCTTGAATGCCTTGCTGAGATATCTTCCCGAGGGAGACGTTCTGGGATTCAATGTAGTGCAGCTGACAAGGACAGTCCTGAGACACACATCCCCACCTCCACCGTCTTTGGGCGGTGATACAGGGTGCAGAGTCTGGACATGTGGCATTGCATCCTCCATCAAAACCCAAGGTTTGAACCTGAGCTTCTGGTTGAAAATCTCCACTGTGCCTACATTTGGAATAGAGACGTGAGTAGATCCTGTTGGGTGGCTTCTTCCATAATTTGGTTCTCAAAACATGGTGCTTGGTGTTGACATGAGGCCCGGGAAGCTGGAGACGCTGGCTGTGAGGCAGAGGCAGCAGACTTGCTCATGAACCAGAGTGCTCGGCCTGAGCGCTGTGCACTTTGTGTCTGGTCCTTGGGAAGAAGCTACCATGGTCAGGGGCCAGTGTTCAAGAATGATCTCTGAGAAATCTGTGAGCTGTGTTAGAGGGTGGGAAAGCATGAAAGAAAGAGTCAGACTGCCTTTCCTCTACAGGCACGACCCAGCGTGAGTGTGAGTTCATATCCAGACCACTGCAACGAAGTGAGCTGTCATCGTTTTGCTGGGGGCGGGTCTTCCCTTCATTTTGTAAAGATCGCCACATCTGTGAAGTGTAATGAAGCACAGTGCAATAAAAGTATGCCTGTATTTGTTCTGTCATTATCATCTGTGTGGTCTTGGGTGTCTTAAGATAACCCCTCTGTGGCCATTTCCTCATCTGCAGAGGAACCTGTAGGGCAAGCTTTTTTAGGCAGGGGAAATGCTCCTCATCAAAGACAGGGCTCCCCAGTAGACAATCCACCAGCTCTAAGCAGTAGTCCTGAAGGAAGAGAGCAGACTTCTGTGTCACTCTTCATTCTCACAGAGCATGTGCCTGTGCCTACAAGTGGTGCACAAATGCTCTCTTTGGCTCCTACCTTCACAGTGACAATGACAGATGCCACCTCGCTGTGTGCCTTCATCCTCTGCCCAGCCCTCCAGTGTTCCTGAGCATAACCTGGTCTGTAGCTCACCCATGCTCTCCTTGCTTTTCACCCAAAGATCTGATTCCAAACCATGGGTGTAGGGCAGGGATCCCAATATGACTGACCTTGGTTCAAATCTGGGCCTCAGCTGTGTGCTCCTAAGCACATTTCTTTATACACTTTAAGTCTCTATTTTCTGACCTGTGCTTATAAAGAATAAATCAGATAGCATTGGCAAATGCTTAGCTGCTATTTCTCAGAGACTGGTAATGTGGAGCTGAGACCTCCATGTCACATTTTTCCACTCACAGGTCCAGAAGGACGCACCTCTGTGCATCTTTGAGGGGCATTGACCTGGCCACCCCTCCCAGGTTGAGTGTGGGTCAGTCCCTGCATGGCTGCACTCCATTCCAACTCTCCAAGTCTAACTCCTTCCCATCCCATCGGTCCTGCTCTGTCTGCCATTCATCAGTTAATCTCTCTCTATCCCCTCGCCCTTGTCTGTTCTGGTTGGTCCTAAGAGCTATTTGCAGCCTGCCAGATAATAAAAGACCCTCTTCAGAGCAAGTTCGTAGTTCCATACAAGGCAGCCCCTTGCCCCTTTCTTCAGGGGATTTTGGGAAAAGGAAAATCTATTATCAGGTTACATTCTTCCCCAGCTGGTCCGTCTTTAGTGCCATTCAGTTCACTTTGCCCTTGACTGGCCTCTCTTCCCCACCTTCTCCCTCTTGCTGTGTGCGGCTCCCTGCTTTTCCACAAGCCTCCCAATCTCTCCTTCCAGTCTCTTCCCAAGTGTCCTTCCCAGAATCCTGGGGAATCACCTCCTTCCCTTCCCTCCACCACATGCTCTTCTATGCCTGTCTTCCTAGTGGGATGGTCCCGACTATGGGACACACGGGAGAGGTTGCACCTGCCTCTAGACCAATCTAGTGCGATCCATGGCCCATGGGCTGCGTGTGGCTCAGGACGGCTTTGAGTGCATCCCCTACAAATTGGTACACTTTCTTAGAATATTGCAAAAATTAAGCATGGGGCTTGTTTTCCTTTCTTATCTTTCTTTCTTTTTTTTTTTTAGCTCATCAGCTATGATTAGCGTTAGTGTATTTTGTGTGGCCCAAGACAGTTCTTCCAATGTGACCCAGGGAAGTCAAAAAGGTTGGACACCCCTGCTCTAGACCCTCTCATCAATCAGTTCCCAGCCTGGGGCCTCCAGATGGGGAGAAGGTAACATCGTGTTTATTGTTGTTGTTGTTCTATTTCTTAACTAACGAAGTTGCTTCCTAGTCCATCCCGAACTCCCCATTGCACACAGCCTTTGTAACGTGGGGAAAATAAAGTTCTTCACCAGCACATCACACCGTGCTCCCCACTGTAACCTTTATTATTTACAGCTCCGGGTCAGTAGCTTTGCTCCTCATGTCAAGCAGTCCTGGGTCCTGGCCTCGGTGTGGGCACCTGGTGGCCAGAACGTGGACTCTGGATGGGGAGGCCTGGGCTTTATCCCCAGGTTCTGCTCACAGCCTTGAAGCCAGGAAGAGCCTCAGCTCCCTCATATGTAAAAGGGGGTGATAACCAGGTTGGAGGGGGCATGAGGTGGCATACTGTACATTACATGAAAATCTCTTATGAGATACAGAGTATCATACTAATGGCAGGGTTTTTTTAATTGATAAAAGATTCATAACATAAAATTTACCATTTTAACCATAGTAAAGTGTTCATTCAATTCACTGGCATTAAGTACATTTATGAGGTGGGGCAACCATCGCCACAGTCCAGTTCCAGAACATTCCCATCACCCCAGACTGAAACCCATACTCATTAGTGCCCACTCCCTGATTCGCCCAGGCCCTGCCCATCACCAATCTACCTCTGTCTTTGCCAATTCTGCATATTCCAAACAAATGGAATCACACAATATATGGCCTTCTGTGGCTGGCTCCTTTCGCTTACTACAATGCTTGCAAAGTTCATTCATATTGTAGCACGAGTCGGCGCTTCATTCCTTTTCATTGCTGAATCATAGTTTACTTTGTGGCTATACAACATGTTGCTTATGCAAATGGTAGTTTGGATTTGCAATCGCATCCAGATCCTAGTAATCATAATGGAGAAGGGCTGATGGTTAACCTGGAGGAAAAGAGGCTTGGAGGGGCAGTCATGAGAATGGCCTTGAAACATCTCCAAAAGAACTTCGCTCTGTGCATTGCGCTGGACAGACCGGGTCCGAGGGGAGATCGTTTTTGACTTCTGATGGGCTCAGGAACTCCCCACAGGCTGGCCCTGGGGAGAAGTGTCTTGGGGGCCTCAGAACCATTGAAAACAGTGAGCTGACAGAGGAGGGGGGCAAATGACACCAAGAAGCCGTCAAGCCAGAACTGAGGAGCACCTGCAGGAGTCTATGCGAGGCCCTGGGTCAGAGCTCAAGCAAGTGAGGAGGCCGTGAGTGTGAGGAGGCTGGGGTAGAGGTGGAAGAGGGAAGGGGCTCAGGACCCAGGCCAGGAGCAACACGTGGAGCTGCTCAGCAAGCAGGCTGGCCAGACGTACCGTTTGAAACAGGACAGGGCCGTTGTTTTCTGTCCCACTTAAGAGACTCTGTCCCATTTATTATAAAGGCTCAGCAGCTCATGAAATTGCAATAGCACATTCTTTTTCCCACCTTCTCTGTCACTACCCTTGTCCATCTTCTGGTCACTTCTCCGGCTTGTTTCCTGGTTCTCTGGCCTGCCTCTGGTCCTGACTCCCCCCTACCTCATGCCTACCCTTATTCTCCCTTTGACTTGTTAATTCCTAGGTCAAGTTTCAGCTTAAATGTTGCTTCTCCAGAAAGTTCTATTGACCTGCAGACCCACAACCCATGAAAATATCTCAGCTCCTGTATGTCCCCACAGGTCCCTGCACATCTCCTATTGTAGCTCTAGACTATGAGTGCTTGTTTGCTGGCTTGTGTCTCTACAGGCCTCAGTATTCTGCGAGGGCAGGAACTGTTACATCTTGTTCACTGTGGCATCTCTGAAACCGTAGACCGGTAGCTGGCACATGGAGGTGATCTGCATGTGTTTGCTGACTGACTGACTGACTGACTGACTGACTGAATGGGGCTGGTGGAGATAGCAGTTACAGTGAGGCAAGCTTGAGCTTATTTTTTTCTAGCAAATTGCAACCATGGAGTAGAACACTCTGTAGAGAAGCAGAGTGTCCCCCACTAGAGCAGCTCCACAAGGAGCTTGATGACTACTTGTCTGGTATGTTGTAGGGGCATGGAGTCAGTTTGGGAAATGGACCAGGTGACCTGTGAAGTCCTATCTCTCTCAACTCTTCTGTGATTTGATAACTCCAAGGACTGCTCCTTGCTCTGTGCCCAGGTCATGCCTGACGGCAGCAGAAACCTGGCAGGGGCCCAGGTGCAACGCAGATGCTGATCAGTATCCTCAATCTTGCAGGTACTGCTTTTTATAGAATTTAATCTAGTGATGCACTGCACACACGGCCTTTTCATTAATCACCCTTGCAACATGAAAGCATGGAGTGGAGGCCAGGAGGTGAGAGAGAAAAGGAGTGAGGCGAATCTGACTACTTAAGTATAAAGTATCCCTGTCTGGAACCAGGAGAAGGGGACACTTGTTAGCAGCATGGACAGAGCTAGGCTGGGGGGGATGGAGAGGGCTGAGGAATAGAACTGTGGGCCGGTGATGGTCTGATCAGAGAGTTCAGTATTTCCCTTTTGGTGGAAGCTGTACAAGTTCAAAACCTATGATTCCAAACACTTTACTCCACCTACTTTCCTCAAAGTCTTTGCCCTTGTTTTTTTCTAAAAAGGTGGCAACCCTCACTCCACTTCCTTGTTGGAATGGTGCTCTCCCTCTGACATCTAAAGATGATTATCCTCTCAATTTCCTTCATGTAGAAGGGGACATTTTCACAGTACTGCTGTTACAGGAAGAGAAACTGAGGCCCTGAGAAGTTTACGACTTGACCAGAGGTGGGTCTCCTTCTGCTAAGCTATTCAGGCACCTTCATCTGCAGTCAAGGGGCAAAGACAGAAAGGTGAGAACCTGTGAAGAAGCCGGTGTGATGGGCAGAGCAGCAAAATGGGGCGCTAGTCGATGTGGCCAAAGAATCTTAGAATCTCCTTACTCTCTGATTGCATGCCTGATACCTAGAGCCCATTGGGTCTTGATTCTCAGGAATATTTCCACATTGGTTTCCTTCTGCAGACTGACTGGCCATTTCCCCACGAGAAAAATTTCACAGGGGACATTCTGTCTGTGACCCTTTTATGCTGGAAACCGGAGTGTGCTCAGTAAGCAATTTCCCTTTTTCTGTGCATTCACCCTCTGAGTTGTGTCCATCCTGCAATGCATGCAAAGTCCCTTGCATCTGAGGAGCTGCCCCACTTGAGGCAGCACCTCCAACACACACAGGCATTCTGCCTGTAGTCGCTTCCTTTCTTCCCTCCTCTCTTTGGACCACAACATTGAGCAGTGTAGTACAAGGCAGAAGTGTGCCCAGACACAAGCTCCTGAAAAGGAGCACGAGGAGTGTAGTAAATTACATGTCGCCTGGTGAGAGTGGGGGGCCCTGAGCACAGAGAGATGGGGAGTAGGGGGACAAAATGCAGATCAGACAAAGCAAGAGAGAGAGGGAGTGAGCAAGAGTGCCCTTGGCCGCTGAGATTTCTGGGAATAGAGGCAGAGCACACTGGTGAAATAATTGTGTCCCCCGCACGGATCCCCTGCCTCAGCCCAGCCAAGTCGGCCATCCTCTGCTAGCTGCTGCGGCATTTTATCTTCTGGCAGGAGCCCTCACTCTCTGAGATGGAGGGGGTTTGATTAATTAGCAGAGATCTCTTTCACACAGACAGAGGACTCAGTGGGGAAGGCCGGAGCTATTTAAGGAGGAAGACACACAATGCTGGCTCTGCTCCCCACCTCCTCGGCCTCCGCCCCGCCCCCACCTGTCTGCACAGCCCACGGCCAGGTGTCTGCACGCACGCCCACTCAATGCAAAAAAATCTATTTCTTCCCTTCTTTCCTGGGGTAATTTCAAAGGCTGGGGAGAGGAGACCTTTTGGAGGAAATGGCACTGTCTCTGTGGGACAAAGGGGTCAGATGACTGAGATGGCAGTTGGATCAAGTGGGCAGAGTGTGGGCTCTATCCAGCCCTGGGACCTGTGTGTAAACTAAGTGTGTCCTGTAAGCTGTCAAGTGTGAGCTAAGGCAAGGAGATCAGGGGCAGGTGAGGAGGGAAAGGGCAGGCCACCCTGTCCCGTTCTCATCCCTTCCTGCCGTGGAAGTGTCACCAGCCCGTTAGCTCCTCCATTCCC
This sequence comes from Lyroderma lyra, assembly GCA_004026885.1. Taxonomy (NCBI): domain Eukaryota; kingdom Metazoa; phylum Chordata; class Mammalia; order Chiroptera; family Megadermatidae; genus Lyroderma; species Lyroderma lyra. Next base: position 24,922 of record PVJL010009796.1, on the reverse strand, counting down.
CTTCTTTATAGCTTAGCCCTGTGGACAGGTCTGAGGAGTCCAGGGCTTCCCCCTTTTTAGGGCAAATACATCCATCTGGGGTGCTTAGCAGGGGGCTCCCCACACTGCTCAGCTCATTAAGAGAGCCTTGACTTGGACTGGCGCAGGTAATGAAGCATTGCGGGGTGCCTGCCAGCTCTAATAAGACAGAATGAACTGAGGGGGGAATTAACCTGGTAGGATTAGTTCGCTCTGCAGCAAGACACTTGGAATCGCCTCTTATGCCCCGTGCCGGGAATCTTAAACACACTCCTCTGTCAGGAGCAGCGCTGGTGGGGGAGGAGGGTGCCTGGCTAGGCTGAGCAAACACACGCAGGGCCTGGGCCCGGGGGCTGCAGCCCAGCTCTGCTGGGAGGAGGCCAGTATTCCTTCCAAGATATGCCTCACAACGCTGGGCTGAATGGTCACCACACAGACCACGAGCCTTCCTGCTTTTTTCAACCCATCCTCACCCCCGATGGTCTCAGATGGGCCGACGGGGGAGAGGAGAAGGCCACGCTGCACTTGGGGATACAAGGGTGCTTTGGGCCCTGGACAGGTGACTAACTTGTGGCCTGCCAGTTCTGATCTTAATGCAAGTGTCTCTCTGTCACAGGAGGAGGTGGAAAGAACAGACAGACCAGAGACCTATGGCATCATCATTCAAAATGTAGTCGCCCGCCTCTTCTGCTCCAGGGTCTAGGCTAGGCGCTGAGGACAAGGGCATGAAGAAGACATACCCTCTGCCCTTGGGTAGCCTGCAGACTGTTGTTAAAAGACAGATGAGCGGGCACCTGGTGCTAACACCAGTCACACACCCAAAGGAGGATAGCAATCAATGAATTCTGCTCAGCAACGTGGTGGGGAAGAGCTCAGGGAGGCCTTTACAGCAGAAATGGATATCTCGCCTTCTTTATCTTGCATAGGCTGCTGCATCAAACCAGCCAGAGTGCCTGAGAATATTGGGATTGAAGCAGGTCTCACAGACACAGTGGACCCCAACCATTATGATTCATCCTGGGTCCCTGTTAACAATGCCGATCAGCAGGCCTGCACCTGAGGCTGACTTAATGCGAATTTCCCGCAGGGCTTGGGAAAATGCATTCGGATATGCAGCCCAGGGCGTTCTCGTAATTAGTAAAATTTGAGGTATTTTGAAGTAGACCAATATCTCCCTTTACAGACTCCAGATTGGGGGTGTGCAGTGACCGCTTTGAGACAATTACCTGACACAAGGGTAGCACCAGGACCTTAGCTCAGATTCACTTGTTTCCAAATCAGTGTTCCTTTCTCTAAGAAAGCTACATATGGCCTTTCACGTGGTGGTGGTGGTGGTGGGGTTAAGAAACAAACTGCAGGGACCCCACACACATAACATTCTGTGTTAACACAAAGTCCTTTCTGGTGTAGGCTGGCCAGATGTCCCATTTGAAATATGACAGAGAACATTGGTACTGTCCCATTTCAAATGGTATGGTCAGCCTAGTCTCACTGGGCTAAAATTCAAGGTGTCAGGAGTATGACCATACACACCATTTAAAATGGGACAGGACCATTGTTTTCTGTCCTGTTTAAAACAGGACATCTAGTCACCCTATCTCTGAGATTCATGAAGCATATTCGAAAAGCAGGGAGAGTTGGGGTGTTCAGCAAATTTTCATTGCTCTGCTGTCTATGGCCAGCTACCTACCTGCTTGCCCCATTCCTGGAAGGTCATGTTTTCCTACTTGGAGACCAGTAAAATACCAAGCAATTTGGTAGGTTTCTCATATTAGAAATCCAGATGGTGGTATTTAGGAGAGAACAAAGCCTTACCACAGAAAGTTGCCAAACTCTTATTTCAAGAGGTTATAAAAAAGCCACGGAGCAGGAAAAGTGTAACGTTAGGGGATAATGGCTCTTCTGAAAGAGCACCTTTGAAATGCTGGGGTGGTGCCCTTTGTGACATCTTTCTTTCACACGTCAGGCAAGGCGCCGGCGTGGCTCGCTAGCGTGTGGCCTTGGCTTACCACCCATCTTGTATTCAGTATGAGAAAAACAATGTTTCCCCAAAGTGTGCGGCCTGTTACATCCAAGCTAAGAAGGCGTCCCCAGTTTCCCAAGGCAAGCTGTGCTAAACCTCAGCCTGGCTTTCAAGCCTTCTACAGGCTGGCCCTGTGCCACCAGCTGCCTCCTGTCCCCAGCTGTGTTTCCTGTGTGCACAGCCCTTTCAGCCCCAGCCCCGCTTCTGATCCCACCAGCGCTCTCTGGGGTAAGTGAGGTAGTAATGCAGGTAATATTTTCAGTTAGCAGGTGAGGAAAAAGGCTCAGAGAGGTTGAGTGACTTTTGTGCTAATACAATATAAATGGTAAATGAGACTCACACCTGGGTATCCAGATTTTAAATTCTCCCCTCCTAAATCTGACCAGGTCAGCTGTATGACTTCAGGTTCACCCCTACTTTAAGCCTTTGCAAGTGTTTCCCCTGCTTTGGACCTTCTTCCTTTACTTCATTTCTCTATACCCTTGAAAATGTGGCTTGAAACTCCTCCAAGAAGCGTTTCCCAACTGCTCTAGCCCTCAATCCTCTCTGAACCTGAATGGCACTATTTAGTGTTTAATTATGGTCCATCATATTGTTTGCCAACTGTCTAATGTGTGTCATTTTTCTCAGCACATCTAGTTTGTAAATTTCATGACGAGGTCACTTCATGCTTCTTTGTTTGTACCCAGCTCAGTGCTAAGCACAGTTTAAAACTTTTCACTGAAAAGCTGCATGGAGAAAGCCAGTGACATTTATCTTCCTAAGGGAATTAACGACAATGACCCCATTTAGTGTATCTCAATGTGTTTGGTTTCTCTCCTCTTATTAGTGTAGAGACAGATGCTCTCTGGCTCAGAAAAAGCATCCAGCTGTTCAGAGCAGCTGGAAGCCAAGTAAGGGTTATTTTGGGATGAGTTATTTCTTACTTCTTTGGCCCTTTCACATAATATTGTCTGAGATACTGCTGCTTGATGAAGAGGACTCCCCTCATTGCCACAAAACCAAGATAGAGAAATTACTACAAACAAAGACCAAAGATGGGCTGTGAAGAGCAGCAAGCAAGCTCACTCAGCTTTGGCGACCAGATGTTTCAGGCACTCTTGCTTGGTTCTCATCATTGCTTCTATACAACACCTGTTCTCAGGGCAGGGAGGGGCAGGGACTATTTTAGAACTGGTGGTCAGAGAAGGTGCCGTGAGATTAAACTGAGACCTGAAGGAGGAAAAGGCAGCCAGAATAGAGCTCAGGAGAGGCATGTGGGGAAAGAACACACTGGCCCATGTGACAGCTAATCGAGTAACATGGGTAGGAATGGATGGAGGTCAAAGTGATGAGAGCCAAGTGAGCAGGAGCAAGGGCAGGGGGTGTACCAGAGAGGCAGCTACACACCGCCCAGACAGAGGTTTCCACCAGAGTGGTGGTGGCAGAGGGTATGGAGTGCAAGTGCAGAAGGATGGATTCTGGCACTGGAGTTGGTGTGTATGTTGAAGGTCGAGTAGCCAGGCCTGTGGTAGATTGAGTCTGGGGGACCTGGGGAATGGAAGAGTCATGAATGGATCCAAGGTTTCTAGCTTAGATTGAAGAATAGTGGGCAATAAATCAATCAGGCTTGTGTGTGTGCTTGTGTTGGGGTTGGGGTTGGTGTAAATCAAGAGCTCTACTCTAGATTTGCTGATGTCAAACAGATAATACTGGTGATCAGCCACTGCTTATTGTGCACCTACTATGTGTCATGCACTATTGTAGGCACTGAAGATATAGCAGGAAACAAAACAGACAAAACTCCTCCCCCTCATAGAGCACAGTCTGGAAGACAACAGGATGAGTAAACAAAACATACCGTATACTAGAAAGGGAGCAGTGCCTAGGAGGAGATGAGGCAGGGAAGGGAAATGTAAAGAAACTTGAAGCTTTAGATAGGATGTCTGGAGAAGTCCTGACTGATGGTCAAATTTAGGCAGAGGCTGAAAGGAGCTGAGCAGCCGGGGAAACCTTAAGTAAGTGCATGGGTCTGAAGGCAGGAGAATGCTTGTGGTGACCCAGGAGCAGTGAGGTGACCAGTGTGACTGCAGTAAACAGGGCTGAGAAGAGGGAACGTCACCGAGATAAGGGAGGCAGACTGTGTGGACCTGGCAGGTCAGAGTAAGGCCTCGTGATGCCATGAGTTGGAAACTCTGTTGCGGGTTTCAGCGGAGAACTGAAATGGTCTGGCCTATTTAACATCCCTGTGATAACTGTGCTGAAGACAGACTCTCATGTGACAAGGACAGAGCAGGAAGTAGTACCAGGGTTTCACCATAATCCCAATGTGGGTCGATGAAGGGGGCTTGAATTAGAGTGATGGCAGTGGAGCCAAGAAGTCACATTCTCCGCATGTATCAAAGGAATGATGACTGCATTTGCAAATGTATTGGCTGTGTGATGAGAAAAAAGGGAAATGTCAAAGATGACTCCAGTGTTTTTAACCTCGCAATGAAAGAATGTACTTGCATTCACCAATATTGTGAAAGAAAGTGGGAAGAACAGCTTTGGGTATATTAGGTATCAGACGGTCATTAGACATCCTGGTGGGAATGTTTACCAGGCAGTATGAAGTTAAATTTGGAGCAAAGGCCTGGGTTAGAAATACCATCCTGGGAGCTATTGCACACTGATGGTATTCAGAACAAGAAACTAACCTAGACAGTGGGAATACATAGGGAAGAGGTCTAAAATCTGAGCCCTCAGACACTCTAGATAGAGTCTAGAGGTGAGTGACATAGAATCATGGGACGAAACTGAGAAGGAATATCAACATGTTGTTGGAAACCTGGTGATTGTGTGATGCAGGGAGCCAGAAATGCTCAGAAAGTGTTTAAGGAGGAAACAGTGATCAACAATGTAAGATACTGATGAGTATAATTAAGAAAATGAGGACTATAAATTGACATTGGCTTCAGCAACATGGTTGACCTTGGTGGCCTTAAGAAGAACAGTGTTGATGAAAGGTGAGAGTGAAGTAGAATGATTTCAAGACAAAACAGGAGGCGATGCCTTTGTGACAGCAGGCATAAAAAAGTTTTTACGAAACTTTGCTTTAAGGAAAAAAGAAATGGGGATAGAGGAGAAAGCATAGTTAAGAGATTCTTTTCAAATAGGAAAAATAAAGGTATGTTTGTATGCTGATGGAAAAGATCCAGTAGAGTGAGAAAAATTGATGTGCAAGGGAAAGAAGGGAAAATTCCTTGAATAGATGAGGAGGAATGGAAACAAATGGAGAAGTGGAGGGCTGGCCTTAGATAGGAGCCCAGTCACTCACAATGATAGAAGAGAGCATTACAGGTACAAATTCTGGGAGGTGGGTAAATGTGTGGTGGGACCTTGTGGATATTCTTTTCAAATTATTAAAAATTTCTCAATCAAATAGAAACAAGGTCACTGGCTGACAGTGAGGATTGGTGAGGAGCTATTTGGCATTAAAGATGAGATTGCATGATGTAGCTGTCTAGCAGAGTAGGAGAGGTGTGAGTGCATCGTAGCTATGCATGCTGGGCAACATCACAAGTCGCCTTGAGTTTACTGATCACAAATTAAAATAATCCAGCATGATTGTATATTTTTCTTAAACTTGTTTAGTTGTGTAAGTGCAGTCCAATATGGCTGGGCAAAACACGCTTGTGCTTTACCTGCATGCAAGCACATAAGTGGTAGTAGAGAAAATGAGGGCAAGAGCATTGAAGGTGAAGCTGAGGGGCACAGCCTAAAGATTGACATGGAATCTAAGCTGGAGTCAGGAGGATGTAAGAGACAGGGTTGGGTTGTAGGATCAATGTACCAAAAATTCTGGGGGATGGGTGAAATGATCGCTAGAATGAACGAGGCTTGAATAAGTGGACTTGAACTATAGGAGGTATTGGCAAGAATAAAAGGTGCTTGAAACTATGCTTATGGGGAGACTGCAATGCTTGGGAATGACATAATCGACAGGATGAGCGTTAAAGTGATTGGGTACGTTAGGAAAGAGGAAAAGCTCCATGGAGGAGTGGAGATCAAGATACTGGCAGCATGATTCTTTGTATATCAAATCACTAAAGTGAGGAAGAGAACAGTGTTGCACAGAAGAATTATCAGGAGCTAAATTCTTCAAGGTAAAAGGGACACTAGAGAACTGTAACAAGGAATGGAGATGGGTGATTTAGTCAGATGACATGAGATTCCAAGCAAGACACTTTTATAGGGATGCCTCAGGAAGAAAAGGAGCCAGCCCTACAGGGCAGAGTAAATGTATCCCAGTCAGACCCAGAGGCCAGACAGGCCCTTTGAGATGACTGAACAGCCATGTCTCCAAGCATGAGCTAGGTTCTAGTTAGAGGCACAAGGTAGAGGAGTGTTTACAGAAGGAGGTGAAGACAGGGGGATCTTGTTAATGATTGACCTTGAGTTCTAGAGGGCAAGTGGTAGAATGTTCAGAGAAGGTGAGGGAGGGATCTAAGGTTGAGAAAAGCAACATAGTTATTGGGTATCGGAGTCAGGGGGATGAAGGCTGCTTGTCATGACTGGATATAAGAGAAAAAAGATGGATAAAATACGTAAGATTTGTGTTGATATGTAGATTTTTCCAGTGATGGCTCTGGATGATAGGAGTCATGTGGTTGGAGGTGTCCTTTGTCAAGATTATTGTGGCAGCCACTTGCATGTTGGATTGAAGATAGGGCTGTGTTGTAACCTAACAATGGGGAAGGAGGGCTTAGGCTGGACCAGTGTGCATGGACAGGGACACAACTCAGAGATACAGTAAAGGAAATGTGGGATGACTTGGTTGCCTTGGAGAGCAGCAATGGGTCTTATGTTTTCTCTTCTTTCCTTCCTTCCTTCCTTCCTTCCTTCCTCCCTCCCTCCCTCTGTCCCTCCCTCCCTCCATGTCTCTCTCTCGCTCTCTCTCTTTTTGGCATCTGTGTATTCCAACCTTGCATTTAAGAATATTGGAGATGAGGGAGACGTTTTTTTCTGCTATCATGATCTCTCTACCTCTCTTGTTCTCTCTTTTTAAAAAACAGTAAACTGCACATTTAAAGTGTGAAAAACCCCTAAGATTTAGTAAGTGTATTCTATGTAACAGACAGTTTTTTCATCTTTTTACATGTATTAACTCATTTAATTTTCACAATTATGAAGTTGCCACTATTATTTTCATTTTGTTGATGAAGAAACTGAAGAAGAGAGGTTAAAAATCTCAGTAAGGTCACACAGCTTGTTGAGTAGCATTTGAACACAAGCAGAGAGATTTCAGAATCTGCGATATTCACAACTACTTCTGCTTTTGTGCTAGGGTTTGTATTGTTCCTTATCAGTTATGTGACTTTGAGAAAATTGGTTAACCTTTCTAAGTTTCACTTTTTACATTTGCAAAATAGGGGTGATAATACCAGAATTAGTGAATCTGTACCAGGCACCTATAGTGAAGGACTCAGAAAATTAGAAGGAAAATTGAGAACTAGGCACATGGCTATGATAAGAAACAAGATAAAAAAAATACTATTTTAATAGAGGTACAACAAGTATGGAAGCAAAGAAAGAGAACTATAAATTCTGGTGATTCAAGCAGAAAAAGGCTTTCCGTTCATGAAATGTCCAATTGGAATTTAGTGGGTGGGAAGATAGTAGCAGCACTATGCTATGCAGGACTTGGACAGGGAGCTCAGACATTTTTGGTATAAGAGGAACCATTCAAGGCGTATCACTCTGGAGAACACCAATCTCCCCCAGTCCATGCTTGCTACCTTTCTTATGTGTTTCTTTCTTTGCCTTTTTTTTTAAAGTAGTCTTGTAAAAAGTAGATATGGGGTGAGCAGACTGTGGAGGAATAAAGAGTGAAAAGTGTCATTTCAGTAATGATGCACCCTGGAGATTGAGATAACATGAATGAATGTGTTTAACCAACTAAGTGGATGTGTTTTTGCTAAAGAAATGCTGTGCGGTAGAGTGACAATGACATTGGAAGAAACGTGAGTTTTCAGATCATATCTTTGGAAGAGTCAGTCTAAGCCTAGAGATTGAGAATTATAGAAAGGTGACAGTTCCTATTAGAGAGAAGAAGACAGGCAGACAGGGAGACACACTTCCCAGGTTCTAGTATTGAGCACTGGATTTTTAGTGGCTCAGACGTACCACATTACCTGCTTGAATTGGCAGTCAGAGAAGAGGTGCAGTCCATCTGTCAGAGTAGAACAAATGTAAATAACATTTGTCACATGGCCATCATCTTCTTATATAGGGGTGAGGGTCAGGGATTTGTACAACAATGACTTTACATGTTGACACAGCTCTTTGGACTAGTAGTGTTAAGGTGGAACTTGCCCCCATAAGTCTGAGTCAAAATGCCCCATATAGTATGAGGAAATGGCCTAAGGGATCTCTAAGGTTTCTTAATGTTTCGACTCACTGAGATCCCATTTCTAACCCTGGGTAGGTACAGCAGGACTCTTGGTAGCAAACTGTTCTTTGAGAGACAGTGTCAAAAGGCTCTGATTATTATTGCAGTTGGGGTATGGGAAGTAACCAGACACAGAGAAGGCAACTTGAAAACATAAATGCTGACCTTACTGACTGCAAATGCCCACTTTTCATGCCCTGTTCTGAGAAAGTTTTCGGAGCCAATATCCCCTGGGATAGAGAAGGTGGTGACACTTCACTGTTCCATGTGCACTGAGCAGGAGAAAGATAAGACAGTGATTTTAGCAGGAGGGATTTAGGTAGACCCATTACATTTGTTTCTTCCCTGCAGCTTATGAGGGTGGCTGTGAAAAAGTCCAAGTTTAGCAGGCTAAGTTCTCCACTTACCTGAAAAGTATAGAGGTGGCTGCTGGGGCAACAGACAGGTGGGTGGAAGGGTGGCAGGGACAATAGGGTTCAGGCTGAGTTTGCCTTGACATAACACTCCCCCAGAGCTGAAAGCTGGGAGTTTTCCCGAGGTCTTGGTTTCCCAGCAGGCACATTTGCTAAGCTAGGGCCTTTAAAAGCTCTTCTCTTTTCTCCTACTCGGAGCTCCAGCAGGTTTTCTCTCCCTCTGCATACAACATGCATACTAATTGCAACCTCTCCCTGAGAAGAAGCCACCTTTCTGACAGATTCTTTAAGAATAGACACAGGTTTTGAAAAACCAAGATGGCATTGCCTGTAATTATAAAGTAATTGGTGTAATTGAGAGCTCAGGGTCTTATGCAAATCACTCTTCTGTTTTTAACTTTACATCCAGACTATTTTTATTTTTAAATAATAAAAAAATCCCCAACAATTGCATTTGGGTATAGTACTTGTGCATTTTGGCCTGGGTCCCCATGTATGCAAAATATTAGAGTAGTTATGGTGGAAGAATTGGCCTTGGAATGAAGATTAAACTACTTTTGGTTCTTGTGTATCTTGGAAAAAGTCTCCAGAGTTCTCCCAGTCTTTGTTTTGTTCATCTGTAGAGCAAGTATAATAAGAAGAATCTCTCATTGCTGTAAGAATTAAATAATATAGATGCACGAGCATCACAAACTACCTAGTGCTATTCACAAATATTATGGTTTTCCCTCTCTCCATTGTTATTTCAGATGCTCTGAAGTAGAAGGCTTTCCTTGTGTACAAAGGAAATTTGGTGGGGGTCAGATGGCCGGATGGTATGAAGCACTGGGAAAGCACTTGGAAAAGTGTCAGGTGCTATTGAACTACTTGTTTAACCAGTGATCCAACCAGCTCTTCATTTTGTCTTCGCCAAGGTTTGTTTGTGAGCAGCTGTGGTAACTGCTGCAATTTCATGTGGTGGAGCTGAGGGTGAGGTCCTCCCACATGAGACGTCTCAGCCCCTGGTTAAGAGTGATAGTTTCTGGTGGTTGCTATAACAAATAACCAGTAAACTGTGTGGCTTATCATGACAAACATTTATCCTTTTACGGTTTTGGAGGCCAGAAGTCCAAAATCCAGCAGGACCATGGGTCTGGGACATTAGAGGAGAGTTGGTTCCTGGCCTCTTCTGGCTTCCTTGGCTGCATAACTCCAGTGTCTGCCTCCGTCTTCACATGGCTGTCCCATCCACGTGTCCCTATTCTCGTGTCTGCGTAAACCTCCTGTTTGTCTCTTAGAAAGACACTGGTGATGGCATTTAGAGCTCACCCAGATAATTTAGGGTATTTTCCGGATTTCAAAATCGCTAACTTAATTACATCTGCAAAGATCTTTTTTTCCTAAATAACAGACATTTACAGGTTCCTGGGATTAACACTTAATATTTTTTGGAGGTCATTGTTCAGCTGACTGTGGACTCCCCAGAGACAGGCTGCCTAGATTGAAATTGTATCTCTGGTACTTTGTAACTGTGTGACCTTGGACAAAGTTCTTCATCTCTTTGCATCTCAGTTTCTTCATTTGTAAAATGGGGAAAATAATCCCATCTACCTCATAAATTAGTCGTGAGGATTAAATAAATTATTACACATAAAGCACTTAGAAAAGTTCTTGGTTTACCCTAAACACTCAAAAAATGTTCACTATTATTATCTCTGAATTTCTTTAATACCTGATTACAAATTTGCCATTATAGTTTCATCCAAACTTTTTCAAAACTTGATTATATTTGGCCTGAAGAAGGCTCTTAGTGTAAATTACTGTTCATTTCCTCAAAAATTATTTTTTCATGCTTAAAGAAGTATCTCCTATAAAAGATTTAATGGTTTTATGATCTATTCTGTTTTGTTTGTGTCATCGTTTCATGATTTTGTAGAATTTCATTATGTATACTCTTAACTTATACTTTTTCATGTTGAGGAAATAAAATCTATGTAGCCTAAACCTGTACAAAAAAAAAAGAAAAAAATTATTGACTCATATATTACATAATATTTTATTCTAGTAATTTCTAACATTTCCCTATAACCTGTTACATTGACCCTTCTCACCAACCACCAGGGTTTTGAATTTAATTAAGTAGTAAGTAATTCGGTCTTCACAAATAAAAGAACATATAGGCTTGCCAATAAATTTGTCATCAAGCTGATTTGACCTACTTTTATCAAAAGGCAAAAACACTTGCTATTTTTGGCATTCCATTAAGTTTTAAAATTGCACACAGATCCTCTGCATGATAAAGCACACACATGAGAACTCCAGAGGTACCATCATATTCAGTGGCGAAATACTGAAAAATTTTTATTTAGGATACCTGTTCCACAACTTCTATTCAACACAATATTGGAAGTACTGGCCAGAAAATTAGACAAGAAATAGAAATAAAAGGAGTAGGATCCAAGATGGTGAAGTTGGTAAATGCTGTACTTGCCTCCTCCTAGGACCACTTTGTTCAACTAAATTATAGATCAATTTGGAGAAGGATCTGAAGTCTAGCTGAACAGAAGTCCTATATGTAAGGACATAAAGAAGCCACATTGTGACTGGTAAGAGGAACAGAAATGCTGAACAAGCTGCCCCCAAACCTTATGTGGCAGTTGAGAACAGGGAGGGATATCTCAGCCGCAGAGGTGCCCTTAGAGGAGCGAGGGACCCCAGACTCACACCAGGATCCTCAGCCCCAGGTACCAGTTCTGGGAAGAGGAATCTCCAGAACATCTGACTGAAAAACAGTAGAGATTTCTACTGGCATAGTGGGATGCAAGGCTGCAGGAAACCCAGATGTCCTCTTAAAGGGTCTGCACACAAACTCCCTTGCTCACAGGTACTCACCCTGGGCTCTGGGAGAGGGAAAGTGACTTGGGAGGCATCAGAACTTATAGGGAGAGATAGAATTGTGTGGCTTCAGGGACAGGAATGGAGGGACAATTGCCATTTTCCCTGTGTAGAACCCTCCTCTTGTGCAGTCTGCAGGCAGGTGCCATCTTTCTTGTGTTGAGCCCTCCCTGACATGGCCAAATCTGAATTTTTATTTGAGTGGTGGGCTTTGCTCCCTTGATCTTGGTGGCTCTCTAAGATCCTGCCTCATTGAACTCCCAATGCCTGAAGCACTTTCTTGAAAACTGCCAGCTCCATCTGTATTGCACTTTCTTTAACAGCTCTTGGGAGTCCCCAGGTCCCAGGTGGGTGGAAGCTGGCCTGGATGTGCTCTGAGATTTTTGTTGAGTAGCTCCAGGTTCAGTACTGGTGAACACTCGTGCCAACCTGGTGCCTCCTTGAGATTTTGCTTCATCCAACTTGCATACCACATGAAGCTAATATCAGTGGCTAAACCTTGTGGGAACAGTCAGGTGGCCGCAGGCCTTGGGGTGCCTTGGGCTTTGTGCAGAGCTACCCCAGGCCTGGTACTGGTGGCAGTTATTCTTGGTTTGCAGTGTGGCCTCTTCCATGCACTTCTAGGTTCAGCACAGTCAGTGACCAACTGTGTATAACTTTGTACCTCCAACAAGGTAGTGACTAACCTGGGCATGTACCAGAGACTCTTCCTAGAGGCCTGAGAATGAACATACCTGAAGGTTGGCTTCACACCACAGCGGATCACAACACAATTAACTCCAAAGTGTGACACCCAAAAGGTAGTCTCAGCAGAAAACACTCTGGGATGAATCCCACTCTATGTGGTAAGCCTCCCACACAGAAGTTCATAAGCTATGACATGGCCAGTCAGCCTGAAGATCAATCCCACCAACTAACATGCCAACAACAATCAAGGCTAAACTATAACAGGAAGACATACACTACTCAAACAAGGATACTCGTAGAGAATCCTAAAAGCACAAGACAAAGACAACTAGTTACTTAAAAGGGAGCTTCCATGAGACTATTAGCTGATTTCTCAACAGAAACTTTGTAGACAAGAAGAGATTGGCACAAAATACTTAAAATGGTGAAAAGCAAGTACAGGTACCAGGAAGATTGTGCCACTGGGGCCCCATAGGACACCTGCTATATAAGAGAACCCAGCAAGACTAGGAGACATAGCAGCCTTATCTAATACATAGAAACAAACACAGAGAGGCAGCCAAAATAGAGAAACAAAGAAATACATTCCAAAACAAACAAACAAACAGAGAAAAACTCCAGAAAAAGAACTAAATGGAATGGAGGCAAATAATCTATCAGATACAGAGTTCAAAACACTGGTTATAAGGATGCTCAAAAAACTTAAAGAGAACTTCAGTAATGAGAAAGCAAACATAAAAAAGAACATAAAAATCATAAAAAGAATCAATCAGAAATGAAGAATATAATAACAACAAAAAAGGAATGTACTAGAAGGAATCACCAGTAGACTAAAAGAAGCAGAGAGTCAAATTAGAAGCAATTTAGAAGACAAGGTAGTAGAAAATACCCAATAGAAACAGCAAAAACAAAAAAAGTATATATATACATACTTGTGTATAATAATAATAATAAATATTTTTAAAATGAGGATAGTTTAAGAGATGTCTGGGACAACCTCAAGTGTGACAATATTTACATTATAGGGGTACCAGAAGGAGAAGAGAGAAAGCAAGGAGTTGGGAACATAGTTAAAGAAGTAATGATGGAAAACTTTACCAAACTGGCCAAGGAAACAGACATACAAGTCCAGGAAGCACAGAGAGTCCCAAACAAGATGAACCTGAACAGACCCACAGCAAGACACATTATAATTAAAATGGTGAAGGTTAAAGACAAAGAGAGAATCCTAAAAGCGCAAGACAAAGACAACTAGTTACTTAAAAGGGAGCTGCCATAAGGCTATTATCTGATTTCTCAACAGAAACTTTGTAGACAAGAAGGGATTGGCACAAAATATTCAAAGTGGTGAAAAGCAAGGAGCTACAACTAATACTACCCAACCCAACAAGGCTATCATTTAAAATTGAAAGAGAGATAAAGAGCTTCTCAGATAAGGAAAAGCTAAAGGAGTTCATCACCACTAAACCAGTATTACAAGACATCATAAAGGGACTTCAAATATAAGTAATAAAATGGAAATGACTATGTACCTATCAAGAATTACTTTAAATGTTAATTAATGAAATGCTTCAATCAAAAGACATAGGGCAACTGAATGAATAAGAAAACAAGACCCATACATATGTTATCTACAAGAGACCCACTTCAGATAGAAAGACACACACAGACTGAAAGTAAAAAGATGAAAAAAGATATTTCATGAAAATGGAAATGAGAGAATAGCTGAAGTAGCAATACTTTACATCTGAGAAAATAGACTTTAAAACAAAATCTATTCTAAGAGAAAAAGTGGGACATAATATAATAATAAAGGAATTAATCCAACAAGAAGATAGAACCCTTGTAAACGTTTATTCACCCAACATAGGAGCACTGAAATATGTAAAGCAAACATTGACTGACATAAACGGATAGAATGACAGTAATATAATTATAGTAGGGGAGCTTAACACCTTATTGACACTATGTGTCAATGTCCAAATGTTCCAGACAAAAAAATCAACAAGGAAACAATGGCTTTAAATGACATACTAGAGCAGATGTATTTAATTGATGTTTTTAGAGCATTTCACCCCAAAGTAGCAGAGGATATATTGTTTTCAAGTGCATATGGAGCATTTTCCAAAATAGACCACATATTAGGTCACAAACCAAATCTCAATAAATTTGAAAATATTGAAGTCATATTAAGCTTCCTCTCTGACCACCATGTATAAAATCAATTATTAAAAAAAAGAACTGAAAAATACACAAACATATGGAGTCTAACATGTTACTAAACAATGAATGGGTTAAAAATGTGATCGAGGAGAAAATCAAAAGATACATTGAGACAAATGAAAATGAAAACACAATGACCCAAAACCTATGAAACACAGTGAAAGTGGTCCTAAGAGGGAAATTTATAGTAAACAGGCCTACTTCAAAAACTAAGAAAAATCTCAAAAAACAAAACAAAACAGAAAACAGTCTAACCTTAAACTTAGAGAAACTAGGCAAAGAAGAGCAAACAAAGCCTGAATTAACTAGAAAGGACATAATAAAGATCAGAGTGTAAACATATGAAGTAGAGTAAAAAAAATACAAAAGATCAATGAAACCAGAGCTCTTCTTTACAAAGATAAAATATAGTGATAAACCTTTAACCAGATTCATCAAGTAAAAAACAGAGGACCCAAATAAATAAACTCAGAAATGAAAGAGAAGTGACAACTGAAACTACAGAAATACACAAGATGATAAGAAAATATTATGAAAACTGTGTAACAGCAATTTGACAATTTTGAAGAAATGGATAAATGTCTACAAACTTACAATCTTTCAAGTCTGAATCAAGATGAAAGAAAATCTCAACTGACAGACTATTACTGCTTGAGTTCCGATTAATGGCGTGTCCACTGGATGTTGAATATCATTCCATATTAATGAATTGGAAGACTTAATATTTAGGTGGCAATGTTACCCAAAGTCATATATAGATTTGATTCAATCCCTATAAAAGTTATAACTTGTTTGCAGAAATGGATAAACCCATGCTAAAATTCATATGTAATTTCCAGGGACCCTGAATAGCCAAAACAATCTGGAAAAGAAAAACAAACCAAAACCCACAGTTGGAGGACTCACACATCCAGATTTCAAAATATACTACAAAGATACAGTAATAAAAACAGTGTGGTACTGGCATAAAGACAGATATATAGAGCAATGAATAGAGAGCCCAGAAAGAAATCTTTCCATATATGGTCAATTGAATTTCAACAAGGGCGCCAATATCATTGAATGGGGGAAAGGACAATTTTTTTCAACAAATTGCGCTAGGAAAACTGGATCTTTACCTCATACTATATACAAAAATTAATTCAATATGGATCAAAGACCAATATGTAAGTGCTAAAACTATAAAACACTTCAAAGAAAATAGGGAGTAAAGCTTCATGACAACAGAGTTGGCAATGATTTCTTGGGTGTGGCATCAGGAGTACACACAACAACAAAACAACAACAACAACAAAAAGTAGATAAATTGATCTTCATTAAAAAATCTTTTATGCATTAGGATACTATCAACAAAGTGAAAAGGCAATCCTCCAAATGGGAGAAAATATTTGCTAATCATATATATGATACACTTATCCAGAATCTATAACATCCAGAATATATAAAGAACTTCTACAACCCAACAACAAAAAAACCAAATAACCCAAGTAAAATATAGGGAAAGAAATAAAATAGGCATGTCTTCAAAGAAGATATACAAATGACCAATAAATGTAATAAACCATGCTTAACATCACTAGTCATTAGGGAAATGAAAATTAAAACCACAATGAGGTATCATTTCATGCCCTTAAATTATGTCCCAATAAGAATTGAAGCAGAAACTTGAACAGATATTTGTATACCAATGTTCATAATGGCGTTATTCATAGTAGCCGAAAGATGGAAACAACCCAAATGTTTATTGACAAATGAATGGATTAAAAATAGTATGACATATGTATACAATGAAATATTATTCAGCCTTAAAAGAGAATGAGGTGTTGATCCATAAATGGACCTTACAAACATTACACCAAATGGGAAATAAAAAAAAGGAAAAACAGACACAATAGGACAAATATTGTATGATTCCAGTTATATGAGGTGCCTAAAACAGTCAAATTTATTGAGACAGAAAGTAGGAGGAGAGAAGAGTGAGTAGTTAGTGTTTAATGGGTGCAGATTTCCAGTATAAAATAATTAAAAAATTCTGGAGCTAGATAGTGGTGATGGTTGGAAAACAATGTGAATGTAGTTAATACCCCTGAATTATACACTTAAAATGGTTAAAATAGTAAATCTTATGTCACATAATGAAAACAATAGCACTTAGACCCTTGTTCTTTCCAGTAAGACAAGAGGTCACAGAGTAGGACCTGACACAGCACATGTCACAGACCACTTAGGGCTCTCAAGCCAGGAGGAGATTGTAAGGCTGCTGACAGAGCTCTGACCTGTAAGAGAGAGTAACAGTGAGGTGTTACGTCATGACCTGTTCCAATAATGGCAAAATGTTTAAGAACCCAGGGCTCTTAAAAATGGTTGCATTTTGAGCATTCACAAAACAATCAAGATGTGATTGATACATCTCTTATGTGTATTGGGCATGGTGCTAGGAGAAGATAAATTCCTTCGAGGAATTTACAAGCTTGTCGGAGGGATGAGGCACAAATATCTAAATAAAGGAAACAATAAATAGTTGAAGATAATAGCCGAGCCATCCCAGGCAGTTTATGATTAACTGCGAAAGCAACTGAAGAGACACTAATTGCTCAAGGAGCTCACAGCAGGGCTTGATCACTTGAGGATGGTGGGTTTGAGGAAACAGCATTGCCAGTGGCTGATGTCTAAGGCTTGGAGAGGCCAGGACCTGGGCTCATACCTCAGCAATGCCAGTTCTTGTTGACCCAGGACCAGTTTTCTTAACTTTCTTAGGCCTTTCTTTTCTCACCTGTAAAATGGAGTAATGTTATTCGCCCTGCCCATTACCATATCTCTGCGGTTATTGTAAGTGTGAAGTGAGGTCATGTGTATAGAACACAGCGTACCCCAAGCACATTGAGTGAACATTCACTATTAGTGCCGAGAAAGAGGCATTGGAGTTGGGTCTTGAAGGCAAAAAACAAAACAAGACAAAACAAACAGCAAAACGAGGGAAAAGGAGATTAGGAATGAACAACAGTAAGGAACAACAGTGAGTGTGACTGTGATGAAAGGCTTCTTTCTCCTACAGTTTTTCTTTCCTGAGGAAAGAAGTTTAGACTTCCGGTGTGCTGGCCGCAGGGCTTACCGAGGAAATGTGAATTTGAACAGTCCTGGGAAGACTTGACTCTGAAGTGGGAGGAAAGCCAGGCTGTGGGCATAACTCTTGCTGCCGCCTCTGTCTCCCTGTGGCCAATGCTTCTGGGTCACCCAGAACTATAATCCTGAACATTTAGCCTTGAAGCCAATGTACAGACTGGCCATAGGAGTCAGCACCCCACATTGGCATGTAGTTAGTACCCTATATTTGCAAATAACTTTTCAATCATTTATTAGTTCATCAGAAATTTAATGAAAAGTAGGTAACATAATTTCTGCCTCATAGAACGAGATGAGAATTTTGCAGGATATTTATGGCCTTCAAATAGTGTAGTACAAGCAATAATGTTACTACACAATAATGAGCTTTGCATATTCAATAGATCAGGGGTTACCCTTTGGGAAAAAGGGAAATGACTAAACACTTAATTTTAAAAGGAGGAAAATAATAAACCAATATTATCCCATATGACTTGTGTAATGAATTTTACATATATTTTCCTGAAATTATGGGTGTTTATATTATGATCCTCTGAAATTACTTCACTTTTCTAACACAGGTCTACTTACATCATTAATCTGTGTAGTAAATGTCATAGCTGAGTACTAGTCTTATTTCAGTTTTCTCAATGAAAACTGATTTACCTGCTCAGTAAGAAAAAAGTCTTGATTAACATTTTTCAGGCTTTTTTTTTCCTTTTACCTCTGTCCCTTGTAAAATGCATATTTATTATGGTACAATTCTGGTCTGAGAGAGGAGTCAAAGGACCATCCTCACTGTTCTGGCTTGTATCGGATATTAATAACCATGGCACTGATGGCACTATGTGGGGTCAATGGTGACACATCTCCAATACTGCCTTATGACCTTTTCTGCTTCTTCCTCCCTGTGTCTCTAGCCTCCTTTCTAAACTCCCATTCATTTTCTTTCTTCCTACTATATGTCTTTAGCCTTTTGGAGCTGCCTGTGGCCATAGTGTGCTGTATAGTAGCACCCAGCGCTGTGGAGGCGTTTGCCTAGGCCAGGGGTCTGCATGTGTCCTTGGGTCTTCTCTCCTCTGCCCTCTTCATTCCCAGATTCTCTGCTACAGCCTGGAGTGTACCAGCTACAGTCTGAGAAGCTTTCTAATGACTCACTCATTCATTATTAAACATGTTTATTGAGTACCTACTATGTGTCAAATACATACCTACTATGTACATGGAGGCAGCATTGAACAAAACAAAGCTTCTGTCCTCATAAAGCTTACCTTCTAGTGAGGAAAGAGAATGAACAATAAACAACAGGTACATACATAAACTCTTAAAAGGTGATGATGATGTCTGTAAGAAAAATTAAAGTACTAAGAGCCATAGGATGGTCAGAAAAGACCTTTTGGTAAGGTTGGCATTTGGATGGAGATCCATATGAAATGAGGAAGACAGATACATAGATCGCCACGGGACACACAATGTAGACAGAGGAACTACAAGGGCTTGAGGCAAGAGGCTCCGTGGTGTTTGTGAAGAGCAGAAAATGGTCCTGAAGGTATGGAGAACAGTGAGTGAGGAAAATGCTACATGATGTCTTAGCTCCTGGGCTGGCAGATATTTCATCTTCCTTTGAATAGCCATTTCAACTGATGTCTTTCCATCAGCATTTCAATATTCTTCTGGATGTGCAAGGAGGAAGAGAATAGAGTGACCATCTGTTGCTTTTGCCACTTCATATTTATTTCTTGTTCTTTGACAACTCTATCCTGCTTTCCCTCTGCAAAACTACCTCATCCACTGAAGAGCCCATGTGTTCAGGTGGGGCTTCACTCCCCACTGACAGGTGGAGTGTTTGACCTATGTATCCACTAATGAATACATTTCATTCCCTTGGTCATTAGATCATGTGGTCTGATAGGAGCCAGTGAAACACGATGAAACCTTTGCTGGGAATACTTGAAAAGACATTTACTATTCCTCACTACTTAAATGCTCTGCTGGTGTATGATATGATAGTAGCCATCTTAAATCCATACAGAGAGCATGTCTGAGAGTGGAGCCCCATGACACATAGTAGGTACTCAATAAATATAGGAATCACAGCTGAGATAGAAAGAAACTGAGTCCTGGTGACATATTTGAGGCCCTGTATCATGCCACACTTGAAACTAGTAATATACCTTGAATTGTCTGTGAGCTGATAAATTTCAGTATTGCTTAAGTCAGCTTGAGTGATGTTACTTTTTTAAGTAGAAAAATCTGTTTTTTTAACAATATAGTTCTCAAGTCATTATTTTTTTTGTCAACCTGTTGTATAATAAGTTCACCACCCAGTGTGTGCTCTCTTTCCATCACCATATATTTAGCTCCCCCTCCCTGCTCTCCCACTCTCTCCCGCTTCTCCCATCCCCTCCCCACTTGTCCCCAAATAAATACTAAACTATTGATTGTGTCCATGGGTTTTTTGTTTGTTTGTTTTTTCTTTGTTGCTTCCAGTTTTATATTCCACATATGAGTGAAGTCCTACAGTTTTTGTTTTTTTCGGTCTGGCTTATTTTGCTTAGCATGATGATCTCTAGGTCCATCCATTTTGTTGTACATGCCAGTATTTCATCTTTTCTTATAGCTGAGTAATACTCCATTGTGTATACGTACCACAGCTTCTTTACCCAGTCATCTGTTGCAGGGCACTTTGGTTGTTTTTGTTTTGGCCACTGTGAACAGCGCTACAATGAACATTGGGGTACATAAGTCTTTGCAGACTAAGATTTTCAAGTTTTTTGGGTAGATTGCTAGAAGAGGGATTGCTAGGTCATATAGTAACTCCATTCCCAATTTTCTGAGGAACCTCCACACTGTCTTCCATAGTGGTCAGTTTGCTCTCCTACTAGCAGTGTGCGAGAGTCCCCTTTTCTCTACATCCTCTCCAGCACTTGTTATTCCTTGTCTTGTTGATAACAGCCATTCTAACAGGTGTGAGGTGGTATCTCATTGTGGTTTTGATTTGCATTTCCCTGATAGCTAATGAGGATGAACATTTTTTCATGTGTTGGCTGGCCATTTGTATTTCTTCATGGGAGAAGTGTCTGTTTAGTTCTTCTGCCCACTTTCTAATTGGGTTGTTTCTTTTTTTGTTGTTAAGTCATATTAGTTCTTTATGTATTTTAAATATTAGACCCTTATCTGATGCGCTATTTGCAAATATTTTCTCCCATTCAGTTGGCTGTTTCTTTGCTTTGTTGATGGTTTCTTTTGCTGTGCAGAAGCTTTTTAGTCTGATATAGTCCCATTGATTTATTTTGCTTTTACTTCCTTTGCCTTTGAGGTCAGGTTCATAAAGTCTTCCTTGAGCCTTAGGTCTATAAGTTTACTACCTATGTTTTCTTCTCTACAGTTTATTGTGTCAGGTCTTATATGAAGGCCTTTAATCCACTTTGAGTTAATTTTTGTATATGGCGAGAATTCACAGCACAGATTCATTCTTTTGCATATGTTTTTCCAACTTTCCCGGCACCACCTACTGAAGAGGCTGTCTTTTCCCCATTGTATATATTTTGCTCCTTTATCAAAAATTATTTACCCATAAATTTGTGAATTTATTTCTGGATTTTCAGTTCTGTTCCATTGGTTTATGTGTCTGTTTTCCTGCCAATACCAGGCTGTTTTGATTATTGATACTTTGTAATATAAATTGAAGTTGGGGAGTGTAATACCACCAGTCTTATTCTTTTTATGTAGTATTGCTTTGGCAATTTGAGGTCTTTTATGGTTTTATATAAATGTGATAATTCTTTTATCTATTTCACAAAAGTATGATTGTGGGATTTTGATAAGTATTGAATTAAATCTGTGGATTGCTTTGGGCAAAATGGCCATTTTAGCAATGTTAGGTCTTCCTATCCATGAACAGGGAATATTTTTCCATTTCTTTGTGTCTGCTTCAATTTCTTTCAAAAGTGTCTTACAGTTACTTTTGTGTATAAGTCTGTCACATTCTTTGTTAATTCCCAGGTATTTCATTCTTTTTGTTGTGATAGCAAAAGGAATTGACACCCTCATTTCTTTTTCTGAGGATTCGTTGTTTGTATATAGGAATGCTGTTGATTTTTGTACATTGATTTTGCATCCTGCGACTTTACTGTATTCATTTATTATTTCTAATAGTTTCCTGGTGGAATCTTTGGAATTTTCTGTATAAAAGATCATGTCATCTGCAAATAGTGACAATTTGGCCTCTTCTTTCCTAATTTGGATACCTCTTATTCCTTTCACTTGCCTGATTACTATGGCTAGAATAGCAGTGATGACAGGGGACATCCCTGTCTTGTTCCTAATTTTAGGGGAATAGGCTTCAGCTTTTCTCCATTCAGTATGATGTTGGCTGTGGGTTTTTCATATATGACCCTTATTATGTTGAGATACTTTCCTTCTATATCTATTTTATTCAGTGTTTTTTTATTTTTATTTTTTTAATTTTTTTATGTGGGTAGTTCCCTGGCTGGGAATCAAACCCAGGCCGCAGCATTGACAGCACTGAAGCCTAGCCACTACACCACCAGAGAACTCCCTGAGTGTTTTGATCATAAATGGATGTTGTATTTTGTCAAAATTTTTTTTGCCTGAATTGATATGACCACATGGTCTTTATCTTTTATTTTATTTATGTGGTGTATCACATCGATTGATTTTTGTATGTTGAACAATCCTAGTGCTCCTGGGATGAATCCCACTTGATCATGATGTATAATCTTTTTGATGCATTGTTGTATTCTATTTGCTAATATTTTGTTTAGGATTTTTGCATCTGTGTTCATCAGAGATATTGGTCTATAATTTTTTTGGTATGTATTGTCTTTATGAGGCTTTGGTATTAAGGTAATGTTGGCCTCATAGAATGAGTTAGGAAGTATTGCTTCATCTTCAATTTTTTGGAAGAGTCTGAGGAGGAGAGGTGTTAATTCTTTGAATGCTTGGTAGAACTTGTTGGTGAGACCGTCTTGTCCAGGACTTTTGCCTCTAGGGAGATTATGGATAGTCATTTTAATCTCTTTGCTATTGATTGGTCTATTTAGATTATCCAGTTCTTATTGGTTTAGTCTAGGTAGGCTATAAGTTTCTAGAAACTTGTCCATTTCTTCTAGGTTGTTAATTTAGTGGCATAAAACCCTTCATAATATTTTCTTGTAATCCTTTGTGTTTCTGTGGTATCAGTGGTAATTTCTCCTCTTTCATTTCTAATTTTGGATATTTATGTCCTTTCCTTTCATTTTTTGATTAGTCTAGTCAGGGGCTTGTCAATTTTGTTGACTTTCTCAAAGAACAAGCTCTTCGTAATATTAATTTTTTTCATTGTCCTTCTGTTCTGTAATTGGTTTAGGTTTGCTTTAATTTTCATTATTTCTTTTCTTCTGCTGACTTTGGGTTTTGTCTGCTCTTCTTTTTCTAGTTGTTTAAGATATGTTAAGGTGTTTACTTGTGATTTTTCTTGTTTTTTAAGATAGGCCTGTAATGATAGAAATTTCTCTCTTATTACTGCTTTTGCTGAGTCCCAATAATTTTGATATGTTGTATTTTCATTGTCATAAGTTTCTACATATTTTTAATCTCTTATTTTATTTGTTCCATTATCCAGTCATTTTTAAAATAAGATGTTTAATCTCCATGTATATGTGTTTTTTTCTGCTTTCCTTTTCCAGTTGATCTCCACTTTCAAAGCTTTATGGTCTGAGAATAATACACTTGGTAGATTTCGATCTTCTTGAATTTGCTGAGGCTATTTTTTTTTTGTCCCAGCATGTGGTCTGTCCTTGAGAATGTTCCATGTGTGCCAGCAAAGAAGGTATAGTGTCGTTTTACTAGATGAAGTGTCTTGTAAATGTCAATTATGTCCAATTGCTGTAATGTGTCTTTTAGAGCTGATATTTCCTCATTTATTTTCTGTTTGGATGGTTTGTCCATGGCTATTAGGGAGTGTTTAAGTCTCCCACAATGATTGTGCTTTTGTTAGTTTTCTTCTTTCAGATCTGTTAGTAGTTGCTTTGTATATTTTGATGTTTCCTGGTTGGGAGCATGTATATTAGTTAGTGTCAAATCTTCTGTTGTTGTATTGTGCTTTTTATCATTATTTAATGTCCATCTTTGTCTCTTGATATCTTTTTTAACCTGAAGTTTATTTCATCAGTTATCAGCATGGCAACTACCACTTTTCTCTGGTTATCATTTGCTTGGAGTATTTTTTCCCATCCTTTCACTCTGAGTCTGTGTTTGTCCTTATGGCTGAGGTGTGTCTCTTGGAGACAGCCTATGGCTGGGTTTTGTTTTTTAATCCAGTCTGCTACTCTGTGTCAGTTCAGTCCATTAACATTTAGAGTAATGATTGATATGTGAGGATTTCCTGTGGCCATTATTTTATTGTTGTTGTTTTGTTTTATTTTTGTTTCTTTCTTGTTACACCAACTCTATTCCATTTGTTGTGATGTTCTGTTTTAGATCGAAGAGCCTCCTTCAGTATTTCTTGAAGTGCCGGCCTCATGCTAGTGAATTCCCTCAGCTTCTGTCTGTCTGAGAAGGTCTTTATTCCTCCTTCATATCTGAAGGATAATTTTGCTGGATAATTTATTCTTGGCTGGAAGTTCCTCTCTTTTAAAGTTTAAAATATTGGATTCCACTCCCTCCTGGCTTGTAGAATTTCTGCTGAGAAGTCTAATGCCAGCCTGATGGGTTTTCCTCTAAAGGTTATAGTTCTTTTTTCCCCTGGCTGCCTTGAGAATTGTCTCTTTGTCTTTAGTTTTGGACATCTTTAGTACCATGTGTCTTGGAGAAGATCTTCTAGGGTCCAGGTACTTAAGGGACCTATTTCTTTCTTGAATTTGGAGTTCCAGATCTTTCCATAGGTTTGGAAAATTCTCGTTTTCTGTAGAGTGCTCTGCTCCTTCTTCTAATCCTATTATCCTGATATTGGTTTTTTACTTGGAGTCAGATGGTTCTTGCAGAGTTCTTTGAATCCTTTTGGTTCTATATTCCTTATCTTCCTCTTTTTGAGATGTTTCCATATTCTGATCTTCAATATCACTAATTCTTTCCTCCATCTGGTTGGCTCTGTTTTCTATGGCAGTTACTTCATTTTTCACTTCTTTTTTTTTTTTTTTTTTTTTTTTTTTTTTTTTTTTTTTTTTT
>PVJL010009795.1:23995-54479 GCA_004026885.1 Lyroderma lyra | reverse complement strand
ATAATTCTTTTTCTTATGATGAGAACTTGTAAGATTTACCCTCTTAGCAACTTTTAAATATAGAATACAGTATGGTTAACTGTAGATACCATGTTATACATTATATCTCGAGAATTTATTTACATTTTAACTGGAAGTTTTTAATCTTTTGACTACTGTATTGCAAACGACTGAGGCCAGGGAGGTTCACACTAGAGCAGAGTAGCCCAAGGAAGAATCGAGGCAACTTAAACATAATTTTTATTCCAGAAGTGGAGTAGCAACAAAATGGTACCTGGGAATTCTCTCTCAATAGCTCATAGCTCCCTGCTAGGAAGTTCCGTCCCCTTATATAGGCAGGAGAACAAAAGTGGCAGGCAGCCAAGAAGCGAGCTCAGAAGGTGCATAGGCAACAAAATGGCTGCCACCTGGGGAAGTGCACGTCACGGTTACATAGCAGGTGCTTGTCATTCTGGTGGAAGTGTGGCAAGAGAGCCTGCGTTACTCCATTATCCCCACACTCCACCCCCTCAGGATTTCTCTCCTCACAATCTATTCAACAGACATCTTCCACTATGTTCCCTGTGTGAGGAATGTGGTACATTGCATCCAAATGCCACAGCAACAATACAGACTACAACAAACTATAACAGCACAAGCTATAGTAAAGAGGGTATGCCTCATTTGCTAGTGAGAGAAGCCCACCATTCTTAGAGGGGATCCCCTGTCAGGCACTCAATGTTTTGAGTTTCTGCAGCTAAGGCTTTTAATGCCTGACTAACATTATGTTGTTTATCAGGGATATATATGCAACATTCGGTGCTGATCAAGGCACAAACCCATCCCTGGGAGGCAGTAAGAATATCTAAGACCATGCAATTTTGCAACACAACTTTGCACATCTGCTAGACTTTAAAAGGAAAGTATTTAAAAGGAAAACACTCTGTGGGTTCCATTAAAGGCGTGAGTGCTATATGCAAAGACAAAGTAGTTATCTCTTGTTGATATACTCTACTAGCTTCTTGAGGGTAAAATATAGCCAGTGGGCAGAACCATCATGTAGTGCACTTCACCCTATGGTGAGCTTTGAAGGTACCCCAATTACTGGGTTTACTACCCAGAGTTGGGAGAACTCGGCCTAGGATGTATGGCCATCCTCAGGTACAGTGATGAATCCAATTAGCAGGCAGGTAGGGCCAGCCATGCTGCCCGCACACCCATGAGCTCATCTAAGGCCCAGGGTAAGCACTGTGGTGGCTGGAGGGACAACACCAAGACATAATGGCATCTCCTGAGATTACCTCATAGAGATCAGAAGGAGTCCAGCCTACATTCATACTTCCCTTTAGTGTACGGGTTATACATACCGGCACCTTAACAGAAAGTCCCATGGCTTTAGCCATAAGCCACCTCAGACAATCCCATATAGAATAACCAAGCCAGGCGTGAGTCTTGTTTACTTGCTTCCAGGTGAGAACCAAGATCTTCCTACGCAGGTGTGGGGTCTTGAGCAGTCCAGTGGTGGAGCTAAGCCCAATTCTGAACAGTAACTGGCTTTATCTTCCATGTGACTGTGGGAGGCCACCAGTCATAGAGAGTCGCAACTCAGTACAAACCCAGCTTGCCAATTGGTTGGACACAGTTGCCAGAGTGTGCACCCATTCCACTAAGGTGCTGGTCCACACAACACTAAAGGTGGAAAGAAAGAGAAGGTATAGGCACTAGGAGAGTCAGGTCTCCACCCTCTGGCAGAATGCAAGTGTTTTGTCAGCTGACAGCACAGTGGCTGGCAGGGCAGCCTCCCCTGGCACAAGTACCAAACCCAATTGGCTTGCACTCACATCAGTGGGTTCAACAGGTAAAAGAATGGGAGAACTCATGATAGGCCATAAGGAGATAACAATGTAGCAATGTAGCCCCATCCACCCCTCCAGGATAGTACACTTCCACATGAGGAGGCCATTGCCCAGTTTCTCAAAAGGTTATCTGTAAGTTACTCTCCAAACCTTTCCCTCAAGGGCCCAACAAAGCCATCCATCTCATAGAAAGGATTTGTATAGTCCAAAGCCAAGTCTGAGTTACACGTCCCCTGTCTAGAACAGTAGGGACCAGCAGTAAGAGGTTGCTTTGTTGTCCCAAACCAGATTTTAGCAATTCATCTTTGGTTTGTATCTGCAATTGAATAGGGGCCCCTGCTTAGAGCAGGGGTACCTCTACTGGAGCCAGGCCACACTGCCTCCCCCGTATGACTCGTTGATCTAGGTGACAGGCTGGACATGCAGTCAAAAGTCTCATTGCGGCATCCACACCAGTCACAGCATATTGATACCCTTCTGAGTTGGGGTGGGTGCCTATTATTTCCATCTGCCACTGAGTCAGAGGAACTTGGCCCCATACAACCTGCACATCTAAGGCCACTGGCCTTCAGGGATGTTCCTCAGAACAGACAGTGCATTGCTCTCAAGCCATGAGCACATTAGCATAAGTGATAGGCAAGTTCCAAGACTTTACTGTTTCCCACATAGTCTTTTGTCCAGCACGGAGGAGGTGCCAGTGCAACCATTGTGCCACATCTCCAATGGGAGCAGTTTCTAACCATCTCACCTTTGCCAAAGGGTATCCACCTCATCATTGCCTGGATGAGCCAAAGGGGCCTGTCCTGTGACATGATACATCATCACCTGTTTTTGATGCTCTAGGGTCCATAGGTCTTGCCACATGGCTTGACCCCCGAGTGGTCGGTGCATCACCATCCACTGATTAAGATGCCAGGTGGCAATCCAGAGCATCAAGCCTCTGAATACTGCCCAACTGTCGGTACAGACTACCAAGGGAGAGGGCTTGTTAAAAACTGCTGACCATATAGCCCATAGTTCCACCCATTGGCTGCTTTGCCTGGTGCTGGTATCGTACCAAATGGTCTCAGTTAAAGGATGGAAGGTGACAGCTGTCCATTGCGAGGGCTGGCCCTGCTAGAGCCGTCTGTATACCAGGTGTCTCCTGAAATGGGTGCTTGCCCTTCCCTGTAGGGGCTGACCTCTGGCCCACTTTCCAAGTGCTGGGAGGTTGACTCCCCAACAGCTACATCAGTCACAGGCCCAAGGACCTCTTGGAGCTCAGCTCTTAAGGCACTATTGCTCAGAATACTGCATTGTTGCCCTTATGCCCCCCATTTTGCCAAAGTAGGTGTTTGGGCAGTGCCACTGCACAGTTTTGTGGCCCAGTCATGTATTTGCCCTGTGAAAGGATACGTGGTCCATACAGGCACAGGGACAGTAGCTATAATGCTTTCAGTTGCCCAAAGGGCAGCATTCACAGCTGCCAATTTTTTCTTGACCAAAGAGTAATAGATCTCAGTCCCCTTTATAATTGGGACCAGAAGCCTGTAGAATCTGCAAGCACTCAGTACACTGCCGTAGACCCCAGCCAAAGCTCTTGCAGTGACATGCACATCCAGCTCACAAGGCCAGGCAGGGTCAAACACATGCAGAGTTTGAGCCACCTTAGTGTACTTGGAGGAGTCAAAGGCTGCCTGGGCCTTCTCTGGCCAGTCCCAATGAGCCCCTTTCCTAACCAAGGAATACAAGGACCTTAGCAGTTGGGCTAAATGGGGCACACATGCTCTCCGATATTGCAGGAGTCCAAGGAAAGTTTGCAGTTGTTTAACCGTGGTAGGAGCAGGGTATGCTTGGATCTTATGTATAACCTTGTCAGGAATAACCTTTGTCTTACTTGACCAAACAACCACCAAGAACTTAACAGACAAACCAGGCCCTTGCAGCTTCTTGTCATTGAGCATGCAACTACATATTATCAGGTGGGTTAAGAGAGCAGGAACAGTGTTTTCTAAATCTTCAAGAGTCACTAATTAACATGATATCATCAATGTAATAGTACAGGCATACATTTTTAGACTAGGACCATTTATGCCAAGTTCACCACCACTAGTCTGTGGCACAGCGTGGAGCTATGCAAGTACCCCTGTGGGAGAACTGTGAAAGTCCACTGCTAGCCTTCCCCCATGAATGCAAATTGATCTTGGATTTTCATGGAGAAAAAGACATTAGCAAGATCGGCAACAAAATGATAGGTCCCTAACTCCTGACTCAGGCAGTCCATCAGATTTGCCACTGATGGGACCACTGAATGCGAAGGCAGCACTACCTTATTTAATTCCCAGTAGTCAACCAGTATTTGCCAGGTACCATCTGGCTTTCTCACTGGCCACAGTGTGGAGTGTGCATGGTCACAGATGATAACTTCTCTATATCCTGTTCTGCACACATTATAACATCTATTCCTAGGTCCCAGAGCCACAAAAACCAGGTGACCAGGAGCTCCCTAGCCTTCTGCCTGAATTGCTTACCCAACTCTACCAACTCAGCCTGAGTGTATGAGCAGTATGTCGTGAATTCAATCATCTGGGGAGCACCTGCAAGGTGGCCCCCTTGGGCCATGGACTGCTGGGATTTCATTTTCTGTGTCACTACAGAGCAAGCACGGAACTGTGGTTCTGCTTCCCCTTCCTCCCCCAAGGAGTCTGACATAACAATGGCAAATCCCCTCTCTGACCCTGACTGCAAGCACTGGTATTATTCTATCAGCAGCTTCCTGGTTTCCTCCACAGCCTGCACTTGCACCTTCATCAGGTTTGGCTCAGTCTGGAGCTCCTGGACTCACATTGCTTCTTGCAGAGTTGCCTCCAACTCTGCCCGCATGGTTATAAGAAAGTTCTACTCCATGGTCCCAGCTGTTGTGTGAGCACTTGCCTTGCTGAAGGTCTTTTTCAGCAACCGGAGAGCCCTCTTCACACAAACGGACTTCCCATCCACCTCAGGCCACCCCTAAGGCAGTGCCCAGGTAAAGAGGAGACATACCATGCAGTACACATACTAATGTCAGGCCACCTCTCACTCCCACTCTCCTGGGGTGCCCTAGGCTCCATAGTTATCTGCTGAGGATCCTGTTCATGACACCAAGTGTATGGCATATTAGAGGCCAGGGAGGTTCGCACTGGATCTGGGCAGATCAAAGAAAAACCAAGGAGCCACAGGCAATTTTAACATAGCCTTTATTCCAGAAATGGAGCAGCAACAAAATGGCAGTCTCTCAATAGCTCATCTCTCCCTCCCCAAGAGCTCCCATCCCCTTATATAGGCAGGAGAACAAAAGTGGCAGGTAGCCAAGAATTGAGCTCAGAAGGCGCATAAACAACAAAATGGCTGCCACCTGGGACCGTGCACGTCATTCTGGTGGAAACCTGGTGAGAGAGCCTGAATTACCTCATTTTCCCCACAACCACCTTTCCCCATTTTCTCTATGCTGAAGATATGTCTTGAAGGAAATACTCTACCTAGTAGAATTGAATGTTTTCCAACAATTTGGAGTCTGCCCAACCTCCTTCCTCACCTGAAGAAACATTAGGAACTCAAGAGTTTCAATGGTATGTGGTTTCCATTTATTCATTCTTTCATTTAATCAACAAATATTTATCGAACACCTCCTATGTGACAGCAACTGTTTTGAGCACTACGAATACCGTGTTAAATAAAAGGATGAACGCCCCGCTCTCTAGGACTCTGATTAGAGCAACTCTTGCAGACTTTTGAGAAGAATTTTTAAAATTTTTATTTTTTTTAAAACAACTCTTCCATAAAAGCATTTGGTTTGATATGCTTACAAAGTTAGCTTTCCATATTTTTATATAACTTAAAAACAAATTGGTTTACAAAAGTATTGCAGGCTTTGCCTGTTAGTATTTTATTGCCTTTTTGTCTTTTTTTGAGCATGTTGATACACATGTTCAATTTTTTTAGTGTGAATTTCCAATCATTACTATAGTAAAAGCATTGTTTTGGTAACAGTTGCTACATTACCATGTGAGTATACCATGTTTTTGGCTGTTGTTGGCTATTAAACATTATGTTATAAACATTACATTATAAATGCTTTCCTAATGCTCTTAGACACTTTCCTTAGCTTACATTTTTATTTTAGAAAGTTGTTAAAATATGTAAAAATGTAGAGGGATTTGTGCGAGCAAATTTGCACTGCAGACAACTTTAAAAACAAAATCTAAGGCTAAAGCACTCACTGTGTTTATTGGGAAAAAAAGAAACTTCTTTCATCCAATTTGATATACAAATGTCAAAACAGAAGCATTTATAAATTTTTACAAAGCTACTCTCCTAAATATACATAGTTTTCCTGTTGTGTGACAAAATCTTCCCTCCTAAGTATTTTTCCTGAGTAAGTTTTAATTACTTTCTTGAGTAATTTTTCAAGATAACTTCCCTACCAATGGTAAGCATTTATTTACATTTCTAGAAACAAGTGATTTCCCTTCTGTTATCCTACGAAATTTATAGACTCTTTTGAAAGAACCTGCCAGAAATGTCAGTCACTTACTTCATTTTTTGGTTATTCTTGCTAAATACAGTTTGATGCTACTCTCTGGCAGCAGTCAGCCTCATTCAGGAAGGCAGTGGCATGTTTTTGTCATCAGTTGAGTTTTCCTTCCACAGCCAACTCATGCACAAGTTCCCTCAAGTGCGCTCAGGTGTTACTATTCCCCAGTCCATGCCATGACCAAGTTTTTGTTTGTTTGTTTGCTTGTTTGTTTAATTTCAAAGTGGAAGACTTTCCCCTTGAGCTTGCCATTTTATCCAGGGTGTTGCAGAAAATCTGTTTACCCAGCTGCTGATCTTGAAAACCAGGGAAAGCTAAAGCATGTTAAAAGTTCCCAGCTAAAACACAGAAAAGGAAATATAATACAGGCTAATTCAGAGCCTGTTAAAACAAACCCCTTCTTTGCAATGCTAAGGAGCAACAAACTTCTAAACCTGCACTAATTACACAATGAATCCACATTTTTGCCGTAATTGGGACTTCAAGAGAGAGATGAAAATCATGATGTGCATTGAAACTAAAAAGAGAAGGATAAAGATGTATTAGTACTTGAGAAATAATGGGAAGATATGAAATGAGGATGAAGGAAAAGAGAAACAAGGGAGAAAATAAACATACAATTCATTTTATTTCTCTCTCTCTCTTCTCTTCACCAATATGATGGGCCACTGACTCTGTGCTCTAGGAGCTCATTCAGACATACATAAATAAAGCAATGATTTAGATAGTATGAGCAAAGTGCCAGGGTCAACATATGCACAGAGTGCCAGAGCCCACAGAAGGAACAATTTGGTGAAAGCTTCCTGGAGATGGTGCCCCCTGAGATGAATCTTGAAAGGCAAATAGAATTAGGTAGGTAGAAAAAAAAAGATAGTTCAAGTGATGAAATAGCAAACTGAGTATAATTTCATCAGAGAGATAAAAAATCATAGTAGAAATAAAGTAGCTTGGGAAGAAACTGATGCCAGCTTTAAATTGCTTTAGGAAAAATGCTATACATGTTAAACAAGTGTATGTCAATATAGTCCTAGTGAGGGCATGTCTAAAAAGTTGGTTAAATTATATTATGATAAATAAAACTAACAATATTAAGTAAATTTACCTTTTAAAGTACTGTGGCAATTCCTTTTGTTAAATAAGTTATTTTTGGTTTTGAATTATCTGAATTCTTAAATTTCTAGTATATAATTATATATTTACATATTTCAGAATTTACTGTATCATAGTACTGTAAAATTAAGTGCTCTAGTTCAGGGCCTTTTAAACAGAGGCACTAAACAAATATTTGCTGAATTGAATCAAACATTTATTAAAGAACTTCATCTAATATGATAATTTCTAAAATTGGTGTCAAATTAATTTTAATAGACTTGTACAGAATATTGGCTACTTAGACCTGGAGCAATTTTTGGCTGTTGATGGAGGGATTGCAACTTCAAAGGTGCCAAAAATATAATGTTAATTTTTAAAAAACTGGCATCTTGCTATCATCAGGCAAATTTGGTCACACTACTTTCCTACGTCAGTCTTTCAGAGACTCTGCACAGCTTTGAGAGTTAAATTTAATCACTTTAACACATGTGATTGTGTTTCCCACCTTGTCATTTTACAACCACTTGCAATTCTTTATAATGTGGCTTGGTCTTTCAGTCCCCTGTGCGTTCCCCACAGGCTCATTGCTATTTCCTAAAATGATGCAGCTTCTTTGTCTTACTGGTTGATAGTACCAGTCCTTTAAAATGAACAGAAGTTTCAGGAGCTTTTTCTGCCTCTGTTGTAAGTAGCCCCTTCCATGCTGCTGCATCAAAGCATCTATTGCACTCAGCTGTCATCAGTCATTTACGTTTTTTCTCCTTGACAACACTAATTTTTTAAGGTGGAGAATATATCTCTTTTTTTCTTTTTAATTAAGACTATTCTTTTTAGAGCAGGTTTAGAATCACAGCAAAATTGAGAGGAAAGAACCAAGTTCCCATACTCCTCTGTCCCCACACAGGCACAGCCTCCCAACTCTTGACACCTCCACTAGAGTCGTACATTTGTTACAATTGATGAACCTACACCAACACATCATAAGAGACTATGAGTTTTTCACTTTTATTTCTAGTGCCTGTTTGGGTTTCAGGCACTCAATGAAATATGAACCAATGAGGGGCAAAGCTATTCAAGTTTGGCCAAAGGGAAATAAGGGAAGATCCACAGTGTCAATGAAAATAAGAAAAAAAAGAGCAGTGGTAGTCAGAAATGAGAACTGCCTAAACTATCCTGTAAGTCTTCTGTTATGATCACAGAATGAATTTGAGATCAGAGTCTCCCATTGACTAACTCTGCTGTCTTAAGCAAGTCCCCTGATTTTTCTTGAGCCTCAGGTTCTCATATATATGGTACACATACCAATACTTACATCATAGTAAGAATTAAAAAACAGAAAGGCATAAAAACAGGTAGCATAATGTTTAGCACACAATGGTGCTCAGTCTATTTTAGGAGGCTCTCAATCCTCAAGAATCATAAATTGCATACATTTCCTGAATATTTTTACCATCAAACTTCTCTTTTATCATTTTTTAAATTCCTGAATCCCATGTTTTTGAGAGATTTTTCTCTACCAAACTGTAATTATTGTATAAATTAACTTGCATAATTTTGGTTTAGTCAAGTTCTTTTAACTGCCAATCAAATCCTGATTAGGATGAATAACTAGTATTATTATACTGATTTAATTTAATTCTAACAAAAGTAAATCCTGCCATTCTAGTTGGCTTGTATGGCCTTGTTACAGGTAAATGAGTGAGTTCTCTTTAACTTAAAAATTTTTTTAGGGAGTTCCCTGGTGGTGTAGTGGCTAGGCTTCAGTGCTCTCAATGCTGCGACCTGGGTTCGATTGCCAGCCAGTGAACTACCCACATAAAAAACAAAACAAAACAAAATAAAAACAAACAAAAAAAAATTTTTTTTTTTTTCTTTTTGGTATGTGGATAGTTCCCCTGACCAGGAATCGAACCCAGGCCGCAGTACCGACAGCGCCAGCGCCGAAGCCCCAAGCCACTACACCATCAGGGAACTCCCCCCCAAAAAATTTTTAAAATAGCTTATAAGACTTAGGAATACATTGAACTTTGTACAGCATTCTTAATAAAAGATGCTAATAGTGCTTAGTTATTTTTAAACCAGAAGTGGACCTTAATAGCTCATATTCTATTACCTTTCAAGAGATATTATTTCTCAGCATGGGCAATAAATTTGGAACTCGTGAACATTCCACATACATTATTCTATGCATTTGTGGTTGTACTCTGATAAAGAATGAAACACTTGTGTGTGTTCCTTGGTTGCTATGCTGTATCAAGAGCTTCTATGAAAAGCTTCAGTTTGGGCCTTTGAACTAATTAAAATATATCCATGAGTTCTCCTGTGTCATTTTTATGGTTAAGCTTTTTTATATCTTTGACCTTCTTGAAAGCTGAAGACTTACTTTTCTGTTAAACAGCATCTATTACATAATTTCCTTAATTTTTATTTTTAATAAAAAATAGAACTACCTCCTGAATAGAGTTTCCTGGTAGCCACTTTGGCTGTCAAACATGGGAAGAGCATCAACATTCACTCTGTGTTTCAAGGTGGGAGCAAGACCCTGGTTCCTCCCTGATCCAATTTGTGTCTGAAGAGGGTTCACTGAATAGCCCTGAGATGCTCCATGTTGACTGTTCTAAGCTGAGATCAGTTTTTACCTTCTGATCTGCCTCTTACCACACCGTTGCTCTTCAATGTTCAACCTGTCAGTCATATTTTCTACTCTACCAGTTTCCCCTTTCTCACAGAGACCTACTTCCTGAAGCTGCGCATTGCTCCAATCAGACTGAAACAGAGCTGTTGTCCTGGACAGCTTTCTCCTGCACTGGGTCTACTAATTCCTGTATACCAAATCTTCCTGTTTCTTGGTTGATTCTTTCATTTTCTGATATGTCTGCTAAGAATTGGTTAATGGTTGGTAAAATTTCTGGAAACAAACAACCTCACATTTAATTTCTACTAGGTAGCTATCTCTTGCTTCTTCCTCTCTCTTTCTTAAATACCTATTTCAATTCTTCCTCCTGCCTTCCTCCCTTGGCCCCATCTTTTGTCCTTATCCTAAATTTCACAATTTAAATAGTTTTTAAACTAAATAATATGTGGATATTATGTATCAGCTTTCTAGTTGAGTTTTACTTATTTTCATGAAGGTTTCATTGAAAAAGTGGTTTGCTTGGAGAACAGGGAAGATTTTATCAGTGGTCACCTTTATGATATAATTTTAGAAGGTCTGGAAAGAACCTACAGTCCATGGAATATAACCCGACTTTATACATAGTTTGCTAGTTTCAGAAATTCTGCAATTATACTTTTTTTTTGCTTAAATGTTTGTCCACTCTTCAGCTTCACACAACATTAAGGAGAGTTAAAGCATGAACTGTTATTCCTTAGTGTAAATAAATTTTCCAAAACTTTATTCTCAGACTAGATTTTAATGTTGGGAAAGGAGAGAAATTATCAAAGCACTGTCTGCTTATGGTGGGTGAAGAGCAGTCTGAAAGTCTGAGAGCAGTCAGGAGCACCAGAGACACTTTTGCCAGGACTAGGAGGCTATGGAAGTCTCTTTTAACTCTGATTAATTCCTCCCCTCTCTGAACCTGGCAAAAATCAAGGCTCTCATGTCTACATGTTTTTAATATACATAGGGAAACTTATTGTTTTTTTCTCTGAAACTTTTTATGTTGGTCTAATATTCTTTTTCCCATATGATAACATTTTAAAATTTCTTCTGCCAACCTTCTTTCCTCTGACTTCTATTAGTATCTTATGAGGTCGTATTTCATGTGATTTATATATATCCTCAACCTACATACTTAGTTTATTATAATGTCCTCCCAACTTTTCATAATGCTTTGAATCATATCATTGTAGATTTATCTGGCATCCACTGCAGAGAGCTGACTTGGATTAACAGACCTAATGTTTAGTGAGGATCACATTTGTTTTCTTATGCATTCCATGGCAGCTCTGCCATTGTCAACTAATAGACGGCCCCTTGTAAAATCTTTATATTTTATGTGGTACATTTTCTGAATATTGGTTATTTGGAGATAGATTTAAGTGGCTATGTGTTGTTACTATAAAATCAGCCTAGAGGGAAAAAGAATGAAACACAGTCCTGGAATCTATCCTTTTGGCTTACAGAATATGAAGGGAGCCACGGCAACTCCAAACAAGCTCCTCATGACCAGAGCTCTTTCCAATCTGTTAAGAGAAGGCTTTGTGACTGAGAATCAAATGATGTCTTTAAGTGAGTCAGGATGGAATGGAATGTCATCCCATTCTTTCTGTAGACCCACTTCCCTACTTTTTTCCAGGAGGGCTATAAACCATTCCACACTGCCTTTTGGTAGAAAGAATTAGGTGGTAGTGGTGGGATATTTATGGTATGTGTACAGTGGGGGATGATGGAGGTGGGAGTGAGTCCAGTAAACTATTTCCCTGGATAAAACATTTAATACTCTTGTTTCTCCATTGGAACTTAACATATATTTTTAGATTTATAGAATGTTAGAGTTCTAAACACTTGGTGAGCTGGAATGAACTTTGAATATCATTGAACTTAGCCCTCTCGTCAGTGTAAGAACTTAGAATTTAACAGTATCATAACCAGAGACCCTTTGAAATCTGGTGGGACACTCTACAAAGCCAACTCTAAAGATCTTCTTACTGTGGGGATGTAGGTATGGCTATCCAGACTTTTCTGGCTGACCTTGTTTTGCTCCTGACTTTTAAACTGGATAGAGAATTTGAAGTTTGACTCAGTCTCCTGACACACTGGTTTGCACCCCAAATTCCCAGACTCATTTCTGCCATATATATATATATATATATATATATATATATTTTTTTTTTTTTTTTTTTTTTTTTTTTTTTTTTTTTTTTTTTTTTTTTTTTTTTTTTTTTTTTTTTTTTTTTTTTTTTTTTTTTTTTTTTTTTTTTTTTTTTTTGCCTTTCTTTGGCATAATCTGTTCTGCAACTACTTTGCCCCCACTTGGGTTCTATTCTTATCTCCTCTTAGTTTTGGCCTTCTGGAATAGGCTTTCCTTGGGTCTTTTATTTTACATCAGTGGATGTTTCTAGTAAGAGTCGACTCCACCTCTTTTCCAATGTTGACAGCTGACATCTCTGCTGAGTCTTGATTTCCACCAGTTGTACAGTATCCTGGACCATTCCCTAGTTACCAGCTACTCCTTCCAAAGTAGTTTTGGCAAGCTACTCTCTGCTTTCAGTGCCAGACTGGACCTACCTTAATTCTACTTGAACAGTTTTTCCTCAGTTTCACATAGCTCATTGGTGAGGCTCAAATTGGAATCTGAGTATCAATGCCATTTCCACAGTACTTACAGGATAATTGCCCATTTTTCTTTTCTCTAATAAACTTTATGTTTAGAATAATCTAGATAGTAAAAAAAGAATAACATTTTGCCATCCCGTTTCTCCCCACTTCACACACACACACACACACACACACACACACACACGTGCACAACACACAAACTTTTAATCATTCAAATTATAAATTTACATTTTCCTTTCTTAATGATTTTCCTTTCCTCTATTGTTTTTCTTTTCTCATTTGCTAACTTTGGAAAAAAAATCCAGACATTGGAATGTCTGAGTTTATTTAAGTCTCAGTACTCTGTTCAATTTAATGAAGGGAATCAAAAAAGGAAAATCAGAATGCTGGACATTTCTGGCTTTGGGATTGGCCCTTTTTGGTGGACGTGTTACACGTGCTTTCTTGAACCATAAGCCCATTGGCCTAATAAGTCTTCATATTTAGGTGGTTTTCAAGTAAAGCCATTTACAACAAAATCAATGTTAGTAACCATTCTATCCATGCTTTCTTCTTTCTCTTTTCTGTTTGAATAACTTTTAATACCTTTTTTTTTTCTCCCTGGGCACAAGCTGTTGGATAGAGGAGCTTCCCATTTTCCTGCTCTTTCATTTTTATTTAATCATATTGGAAAGTACTTTAGCTCAGGACTGTCCTTCTCTGTCCAGTAGATATGGGTATGGAGGCATTGCCCCTTGTGGAGTCTTTTCATCATTCTTTTGTTTGGTGTTTCTCTTTTCCTGCATCTTGATAGTCTTTTCCATTTGTATTTTCTCAGCACGGCACTGTTTATGGCAGAGCTTAGCTTTGAGACCAATCATCTTTTTCACCTTTGAATGCTCATGAGCAATCTTACTTCATTCTTTTTTTTCTCATGGTAATCCAAACAATATCCATAGTACTTATGCTGTAACTCAATATATTTATTTGTGGCATGATTATGGGCACCAAGATGTCAGGCGCAGTCTCCCAAGCCTGAAGAAACTTTCAATTCTTGGGTCTCAGAAACTCACTCATGAGACATTCTTCTTTTGATTTCTGTCAACCATTTAAAAATGTAAAATCCATTTTCAGCTTAAGGGTTCTACAAAAACACACTAAATGTGGTGCATGGGCCACAGTTTTTGAGTCCATTTTGAAATGATGATTTTTATTTTTCATGTTTCTGAAGGTTAGTTTGGTGGTTCTGCTGGATTTTGGAGGACCCACTTATGTAATTGCTTTCAGCTAGGTGATCATCTGGCTGGAAAGTCCAGGATGGATGGCCTCACTAACATTTCTGTTTAGTACTGACTCTTGGCTACACGGAGTAACTTGGACCTCTTCCTCATCTTTTTCATCCTTCAGGCTAGAGAGGCTTTCTTACATGGTAGTCTTTGAACACTTGTCCAAAGGGCAAAGGTACAAGGCCTGTTGAGGTCTGGGCTCCAGAACTTGCACAGTTCTCTTCCATTACATTTTATTTGTCAAAATGAATCATGAGGTCAGCCTAGATTCAAAAAGAATGCAAATAATTTATTCTTAAAGAGAATTTCTTATCAACTTAATATATTAATGGGTATTATGAATCCCTATGGTGAAATGTTGTAAGCAGTTATTTCCAAACTTATGTGACCAGAGAAATTTTCTTTTCTCCTTCCTATTCCACGATTCCCAACTTCTATTAATGTATCAAGAGATGTTAGTGTGCCTTGAAACACAGTTTGAAAAATCAAAGTATGTAATATAATATAATATAGGAAAATAAAAACTGAAATAATATCAGATAGAATAATAATATTATAATTATATTATATCAAAAGAATAAACCACTGCAATTAAGCAGAACTTAGATATTAAACTTATAGGAAACCTCAGACTTGAATTTGCATAGGAGTTCTGAATTGAACTGTTATGTTGCACTAGAGTTATGTAGTTCTTGGACTAGACTGGATTATGTTAATAACCGAACAAAAGGACTATGTATTCTTGTTTTAATTTAGCTCATAACATAAAACAATCAAGGAATGTATAATTAATGCCAGAGCTATCTATGGTATGTTTAAAGACAAGTTATTTAAAATTTTAAAGTAATTATATTAAGTAATTACTTAAAGCTAGTAGAAGATTTAAGAATGACTCAGGAAAACATAGATGTATCTTAATTTGGGTTTTTCCAAAAGCAGACCTTGATCCAGGGACTTGGGTACAGGTAATTAGGAAAATGATCTCAAAAAATATGAGGGTGGGCTGATCAATTTCTTGTTACATTAGACATATCTGGATATAACTGGTTCTATGTAGTCCCATCGTATCTCCCATCCATCACTCTTGACCTCGCACACACAGATGCTTACGTTTTTCACCTGGTGCACATTGAAATGGAAGACTGTTCAGATGTTGGGTTCAAATAGCATCCTGTAATTGAATTCTTAACAGGAGAAAAAGTTCCTCCAATTGAAAGTCAACAGATGAATGCAAACTGTTTATGGTGATCAGTGTGTTCAGGTGAGTACAGTAAGATGCTGGGTAAGATGGTTCAAAGATGGAGAACTGGGGCATACAGATTTGAGTGGCAAACCAAAAGTGGAAGGCCTATGACTGCAAGTGATCAGCTTCATCAAGATCACATTGAAGACCTGATCTGTGAAAATCATTGCATCAAGCTAAAAGAAATTGCTAGTAAATTAGGAATTTCTAAGGAGAGGGTGGAATACATTATAAGTGTTGTTAGATTCCGCAGTTTGTGCCAGGTGGATACCACTCATTCTGTCTGATGAAAGGAAAGCTGAAAGAGTTCACATCTCCCAGGAATTACTGGAGTATTTTGAAAAAGAAGGTGGGGACTTCTTAAAGAAGACCATTGCAGGTGTTGAAACTTGGATTCATTATTATGACTCTGGGAACAAAAGGCAGCCCATGGAATACCACCATAAGGGATCACATCAGCCAAAAAAATTAAAAACTCAGGCCTCATCTGGGAAGGTCTTGGTTAATTTTGGTCTGAAAATTTTTCCATTTTGATGTGCACTGGTGAAAATTGTAAGCATCTGTGTGTG
The DNA here is from genome assembly GCA_004026885.1 of Lyroderma lyra. Classification (NCBI taxonomy): domain Eukaryota; kingdom Metazoa; phylum Chordata; class Mammalia; order Chiroptera; family Megadermatidae; genus Lyroderma; species Lyroderma lyra. Next base: position 38,642 of record PVJL010009795.1, on the reverse strand, counting down.
CAAGGTCAAGAATGATTGAGGGGGGATACCATGTAACTACACAGAACCAGTTATATTCAGATATGTCTAATGTAACAAAAAATATTACAGTGGAGGCAAAATATATCAGCTTGCCCTCATACAAATAAACAATGGGCATGGTGAGTTAAGGCAGGGTGCATTAATGAGCAGGTTGTCATTATGGGAAGCTGGGGTTCTGTCATGCTGGGGACACTGAAAACTGTGTGGGACATGCTTCAGAATCATTCAAGATAGGGATGTCAGGTCTTTATCCACCAGGTCCTATCTTCCAGTGTATAAAGGTTGCCCTTAGAGGTGCAGTCCGGCAAACTTGGTGGTGTTGTAGAATGCCCATATACAAAGAAGAGATACAGACATTCAAAATAGCAAGCTGTCAGCAGGCTGAAACTGTCTCGATTTATTGCAATAGAACCCATGTTGGTCATGGGCACATGAGATGGGGCATCTATAGCCTTTTCAACTATTGGTGTCAGAGGATAAAAAAGGATGTGTAGAATCATGGTTAACATACATTGAAGCTCGAATTAGAGTGCTCAAATTTCAATACTTGTCCTGTCTTATTAGTCCTAAGATATTTGGCAAACTATGTGACTTCTGAGTTTCACATATTTTTTCATCTGTAAATAACAATAATAACAATAATAATTCTTATTTCTAGAACTGTTGGAGAATCAAATAAGTGATGTAGATTCTCAGAAGATTTCCTGACATATTGCAAGCATTTGATAAATATTACTTATTGCAGGGATCTGGTTGGGTAGCAGTATAGTGAGGTGGTAGTTAATATGTATGTGGTAACAGAGTTCTCTTAATGAAATCTTAAGTTTCATTCTTATTTGGTGGACACATAGCATGCTGACTTGAATTAAGTACAGACCACAAAAATACCTTAGTAGTTGCTACTATTAAGCCTCATTTCTTATTGTGCACTTATTATTTTGGACTTAAATACATTTTTTCATTAATTATGTTTAAAACAAAATTAACTCTTCTTAAACAACCTGACTGCTCTCTCCACCAGCTTCTTGTTGTTCAGAAATCTGACCAACATGAAATCATCTAAGTCCTCATTTAGTTTCAACAACGGAAACCATCCTTTCTCCCCAAGATTGAAACTGAATTCTCAGAGTGTATCTTTGACTGGCTTCAAATTCCCACAATTATGTGATTATGCTAGCTACATTTTTCCATAGTATCCACAAAGATATTTTGAATGAACCTGTTAGTAGTGTTGGTGAAATCCAGGAACACTTTGCTGATAGTATTTTCTTTACTTACATGTTTAGAGCCCAATAAAAAAAGAAAATGAGATTGGCTTGGTATTACTTGCCTCTAAGAAAACCATATCACCTACTAATTTTTACTATTTAATTTTCTAAGTTTTAAAAATGTAATTTAAAGTCCTTCACTCAACAAATATATATTGAGCTCCCACTCTGCCAAGCATCATTTTGAATCCTGGGGTTCCTTTTCCACAGTTCAGCATTAAAGGAATAAAACTCAGATTCCTTATATTTGAAAAAAGGCAATAATAATGCATCCTTTCAAAATTGTTACTGTGATTTAGTGAGATAATATATGAAAACACCTAGCATGGTGCAAGAGCAGAAAATATGGTCAATATGTCAGTTTCCTTTCTTGGGTTCCAGAAAGAGTAAACTCAAATAATTCATCAATCTATTTATCAATCTATCCATTCATCCATATACATATATGTTCTATCACCCTTCTATTGCTTACCTCCTTATTTATTGAGGTGATATATTATGGGGTAAAGTGGAAAGAACATTGATTATGGAGCTCATACTATCTGGGTTCTCATGCTCGCTTTATCATTTATTTACTGTATGACCTTGGCAAATCACTTAAATATCTCTAAGCCTTAGGCTCCTCATCTATCAAATGGGGACAATAATGGTATTCATATTTATAGGGTTGTTATGAGTATTGAATACACAATCTATGTAATGTGTTTTAAACAGTGTCTGACACATAATATATGCCATGTAAATGTCAGCTATCAAATGTCAGATTCTGTCCTGATATGAGGGATGCAATAGTAACAAGGTAGTGGGGATCCCATGAAGCCATGAAACTGCTTTAATCATCCTTTTTAAAAAGAATTTGAAAAATTTTGAAGCAAAAATAATATGAGCATTTAGTTCTATTTATATCTTGCCTAATTGTTTTGGAGTTTTGTTAATGTAAACCCATATACATAATTATACATATGCATATACAATTATGAGTTCTGTTTTTGAATTTGCTGAAGTATTTTTGTATATATTGTATGAAGTATTTAGTGTATATTGGTTATATATTTACTTTAAATTGCTCATGTAATAACCTGAAGGCATATTGCTATGTTCTAGGCATTTGGCTGTTTTCTTTGCATTTTCTAGCATTTAAGGTATTTTTTACTATTTTACTGCTATTAGAAGCTTTTGATTTGAATATCACTTTACAAATGGAATCATCCCAACTGAAAGAACATATTTATAATTGTTATTGTTTCTTAACAGATTGTTTTCAGAAAAATTTGAGTTAATTAGTAGCACTTCAGTAATGTGTTATCATTCATTTTCCCCACTACTTATAGAATATAATGGCACCTCAAATTGTTTAACTTGCATTTTTTAAATTATAAGTGGGCTGAGAATGGTTTTTGTAATTCCTTATTTTCTTCTTTTCCCTTTAAACAACACATTTTTTCCCTCACTGATGAGTAGACTATGAATGGTTTAAATTCTTTTTCTATGCCTTATTGAAGAATAGGTAAAGCATGCAGGAGTGTGTAGCTTACAGAAGAGAGGAATTGGTGGATGGGCATGACTGTTGTTTTAGAATGTTAAAGGACTGAGAAGAAGAATATGGGATGAGGCTTTTCAGGATTCAACAACGATCAATGGAAGGAAGTTTTCAGATGTAGATTCTAAGATGAATGTGAATGGTTGTGTTCTAACGTTTACAGCATTGGTTTTTGCCTGAAAGGAATTTTAGAATCTCCATCTGGGAAAGGAGGCTAGTGTGGGTGGGCCTACGAACGATGGAGACAGGGCAGAAAGACTGGGAAGCTGGAGTTTCCCTTTCAGGATTTCTAAATGTGAGGTGAGTTGCTTCTGAAAGTACTGTCTGCTGTGGCAGAGTACCTCCTGTACTGTGTACATGTGAAAGGAGGCTGGTGACCGCTACTCTGGGTTTCAAGGATTGGAGGAATTTGCCAATGAAATTCATTCCACCTCTGGGATCCTTTGAAATAAAAAATAGTATTTTATGGCTTATAACATTTTAAAACCCATTTTCATGTTAATGTATTGTGTACAGTAACAACATGATGCTCCTTTTCCTAAGACCATTCATGGAAGACACAAGACGAGGACATGAGTAAATTTGTGAAGCAAATTTTCATACTTCATTTGAAAATTTCCTTTGTTTAATAGATTTAAATTAAATTTAGTAGAGGTATATTAGAAACAGGATTTTGAAACAGGAAAATTAAAGACAAGTTGCAGGTTTACATTTCATGATGTATTGGTTTCCATGACCCTATCTTTTGATTTAGGTTATGTTTGATATGACGTTGATTGTCTAAATGTGTATTTTACAGTGCCTTTTAGGACTATGAGATTTGGACCTCATAAATCACCTAGGTAAAGTTAAAGTTGGCTATGAAATAAGAATAATAATTGAATCATAAATGAGTGTCTTAAATGAGCTTAAAATGACACATGACTAACAGTCTATAAGAAAGCTTCTCCAAATAACTTAAAAATAATACCAGTGAACTTCAGAGAAGATCATGGTGGCTGAGGCAGCATAGTTTTTGGATATTCCCTCATATAAAAACAGACAGAGATACTAGAGAACAAAAGGAAAAATCATGGAAAACATTTACAACAAAATGGCAAAGAATCCTCTTGACCTCCAAAGTATGAGTGGGAGCAAACCATCAAAACCCATAAGGTATGAACGAGATGAGCATTTATAAGGGAGAAAATAGAGGAATGAATTGGGGTCTCTGATGGACCTGTGAACAGGTCCAAAATAGTGTACGGGTATTCTTTGGAAAGCTTGGGGCAAATATGAGGATAGCAACTAAAATTAGGAGGGGACTGCAAGGGGTCCTTGGTAAGATCTGAAGAGACTGGGGCAGTATAGCCTCTGTGAGTTCTTGAAAATCACCCCCTTGAAGAGGGCTGCACACAGATAAACTGCAGGGAGTGAAATAAAAATTAAGCAGCATATAAACAAGAGAGAAGGACTGAGAAGATACAGATAAAAGTGAGAGAGGAGAATAGACTCAGGAAATTTTGAAAAGCAAGCTACCATATTTTTTAACATTATGCAAAAAAACTGAAGAGGGATTTCTATGATGGTAGAAAGGCTATTTGAACCAAGCTTCCTTCTAAAAGTTCAGGAAAACTGATTTGACATAAAAAAGAAAAAGTAGTAGAAAAGTGCAGAGATCAAATCCTATACAAGGTTAAAAAATAGGAATAAACAGAATAATATTCCTATAGGCAATGAAAGCATTTCATAAAGTCATGTTCACTTGACAGATAAAAATCAACTAAAAGATATTAAAAATAATATAAGACAGGAAAGAACAACTTGAGAAAGAATTAGAAAAACAGAAATGAAGGTAAGGAACTCAGGAAAATATTTGACACAAAGTAAAATATTAAGATTAAATTAGAAGGCACATAAGTGAATCAACAATAGATAACTTTTTAGGAAAACTGAAAATAAAGATAAGTTTTGAAATGGGAAAAAAGGTATTTCAAGCAGGAATTTGAGTGTCAAATGTTAAAGAATGTGGAAGACAATCTACACATGAAAAATAGGGATCTCCTAGAAACAAAACCAAAAGCAGGGAACAGATCAAATACTAGAAACAACAGGTTTGAAAACACAAGCATACATAATTTTATTAAAGTCATTTTCAATATATAAAACCATAATGATGATATTTATGTTTCCAGACTTTTAAGATAGTCTCTCTAATTGAAGAAAACTTCCCAGAATTAAAAAAATAAAAGAATTTGAGCTACATATTGAAATAGTCCACCATGTACCTGAGAATATTGACCCCACCCCAAAAAAATCAATTCTAAGATATAGTAAAATTATTGGACTTTAAAGAAAAAATACTTTGGGCATTTAAGCAAAAAGAAAACATAATTCATAAGGAAAAAATTTATCAGATTTTTTCGGGAACAATTATAATAAGATTATTATAAGATTAAAAAGAGGAGATTAAGCAGAATAAAAGAGTAACATTTTTAAGATACTCAAGGAAACAAAACCAATGATTTTTGCATCTGCCAAACCTGACCTTGAAATATAAAAAACACAATTGTTAATAATATGTAAGAATGGAGTAATCTCTAAAGAATGAGCTTCAGTTAACAAAAGTAACTATCACTTTGATAGTGATCTAAAGAGTGACAGTGAGCCTCATTTGTATATGCATATATACATGTATATATACACACACACACATCAAAAGGAAAGAGTATAGTATGTAATATGCAATGACAATATAGTTTACTATAGATATATAGATATAGTACATTAACCATTGGGGGGTAGAATTGGGGCAGCATAATACAATTTTTAAAAACATCTTAACAGGTTTTGATAGAATTAAGATAGCTATTCTGAGAATATGTGTATATTATGTAGTATAAAGCAAATGAGTAATTATGTGATATTCTAATTCGGTCATCACCTATGTCTTTGAGAACCAGAGTTATTCTAAAAATTCTATACATCAAAACCACCTTAAATTAAAGTTTAAGGTAAATGTAAAACTGCCTAACATTTTTAATGTAAAAAGGCCTTTTACATTAGTAAACAAAAGGAAAACTCAATAGAAAATTGTTGATAGAATATAATTAGGCATTTTGTAAAATAAGATATCCAAATAATTAAAAGCATCAGTAATTAATGCGGTATCTTTCCTTCTCCTACCAAATTGGGAAAAATCAAATTACATGATAAAAATGATAATACTGAGTTTCTATTGGAGAAACTGCTTATACAATTCATTAGACAGCAATTATTTTTCTCACCGAGACCTTTTTAAGTCACCCTATTAAAAGATACAACCACTCATGGAAAAGGTTTGTTTTTCTGTTTTATTTTTCTCCATAGCACTTACAGAGATATGTAGATTTTGTTCATTTATTTCCTCCCTTAGACAAGCTCCAAGATGAGGATTTTCATGTTCATTTCATTTTGTAGCCCTAGACAGTACTAGCACTTAGTAAGAATTCAATTAATACTTGTTCAATGAATGAATATAAAAATGTTTTCAAATTATATTTTAAAGGATTTTCATTTCTAAGAATGAATCTTAGGGGAATACAATCCACTATAGATATTTAGCTACAAGGAGGTTTATTAAAGCAATATTCACATACTTTAGGAAAATACAACATAAAAATTGAATAGTAGGTAACTATTTCTTGACAAGGACATATGATTGCCAAATTTAAAATGATTACAAATCATTATAGTCTGTTCATCTATCAATGGATATTTTGCTTCAACATTTCAGCTGTTGTGAATAATGGTGCTGCTATGAATATGGGTGTACAAATACTGTATTATATCTATGTATTTGCGTAGTCAGAATATATAGCCATTGTATATTACATATTCTTTCCCTTTGACTTCATTTAGTCATATATATACAAAGTATATATGGCTCAGCACCAGTATTTATGTCACTATCTTCCCAGTTACTTTGTTGTCTGAAGCTCATTCTTTAGTACAGTGGTTCTCAAACTTTTCCCACTGTGTATCCCCTTTAAACCCATTTCCATAAATTGTACCCCTTGTTTTTAAAACAGCTGTTTTTAAATACTGACACTTTTCTTCAGTTCTTATCCTAATGTAAAATAGTGGATAGGAGGTAATAAGTTAGGAAACAAAAATTACAACACTAAAAGTACAAACCATAAATTTAATTTTATAATATTCATAACACAAATATTAATAATGATAAAGCATTTAACATACTTTATTATTAATACTCATTTATTTGTGTTATTGGAAAAGTCTGTAATAATTGTTTTGCAGACCACTAGCTAATTGAAACATTGTCAGTGAAATCCTTGAGCTTGCTTTGAAGCACTGTGTTTCTTGAATCAGGCTCGAAAGATGCTAGATACAGTCTAAAATCTAGACTTGCATTAAGCTTGTTGTACTTATTTTTTATGAAGATGTAAGAAGGAAAAGCTCCACTAGTTCAATATTAGTAAGTGGCAAGAAGTATTTGAGTGCCTTCTCACCGAGCTATTTATATTTTTCACTGACATCTACCCAGAAAATAATAAAGTGCTTTCTTTTAAATCTGAATTTATAGAAGAATTGGTTGAAATTTCGATTAAGTGCTCTTTTTCATTGATTGTTTATAATAGGTTCTTTAAAGAATTGCTCATTGAAGGGATCTGCAATCCAGTATTTTTTCCCCCACTTTGAGGGAAGTATTTATAAAAGAATACTTTAAGATCTTCCAAGTGACTTAACAATATTTCTATCATGTTTTGGGATAGGTGCAAGTCTCTCATATAAGAAGTTGTGCAGAGCTTCAAAAACTTCAGGCTGACTTCTTTCAATACACACTTTCCAAAAGTCCAGTGTTTTAATCATTAACTCCATTTGTCACTTACTTCGAATATAGTGAGTGAGCTGTCTTGATGTTCCAAGTTGAGTTGGTATATTTCTAGAAAAATGTCTGATAAATATGCAAGATTTTGAAGCCAATCATTGTTCTGAAACTTTGGAGCAAGAGAGAAATGACGGTCTTAAAAAAATCACCTGGGCTTCATGTCTAAGTTTAAGCATTCATGTAAGTACTTTGCCACGAGGTAGCCACCTTACCTCAGTATGCAAAAGTGATGTGCTTTGAATGTTCATTTCTTCATACAGCACTTTAAACAATCTGGAGTTTCGTGGTTGTGCCTTAATAAAATTTACAATTTTTACAGCCTCATCAAAAACATCTTTCAGTTCACTAGGAAGAGGCTTGGATGCAAGACTTGGTCTATGAATACAGCCGTGACTCCATGGTACAAGAGGATCTTTAATTTGGCCACATGGACCTATAAAACAGCCTGACATAGGCTTGTCTGTGTCAGTGCATACACCACAACAATTTGACCAACTAATGTTCTTTTTAATGAAATAACCATTGATTGCATTAAAAATATCTTCACCTGTGGTATGCTCTGTCTATGGGTAACAAAGCAACAGGTTTTCCTCAATTTCATTTCTTACCATGTACCTCATGACGATAAGCAAAATAGATAAATAAATCATTAACATCTATACTTTTATTAACCTGGGTGGGAAAGAATTTATTCTAATTCTATCTACTACTACAGTTTTGACATTGTCAGACATTTTCTGAATTTGTGGAGACATTGCATTATTTGAAGAAGAGAGAGTATTGATTTTTGTGGACATGTTTTTTCCCAAACATACAAAAACTGATATCCTTAATAAAGGAGAAATTAAATCTTCAGCTATTATGTGGTTTTTACCACGTTTAGCTATGCAATAAGCAAGATGATATAGAAGCCTCTACTGCATTCTCATTGTTTTTCTTTCCTGATATATATGAAGTAACAGTTGAACATTTTTGTAAGTGCTGGAAATAATGTATTTTTTTATTTTTATACATAGGATGTTTAGTTTTTAATTGTTGTCTGAGTAGAGAGGATTTCATGCAACCATTGAAGGCTTAGGGCAGACATCATGCTCTACAAATGAAAACCCATATTTAATATACTATTGAGAGTATTTTCTTTTCTTCTGTGTAGTATCTGAGGTATGCACCTTTTTACTGTCTCCCGGTGTGGGTGTACTTGTAGCTGCAGACACACACACAAAGGCTTAGGGCAGACATCATGCTCTACAAATGAAAACCCATATTTAATATACTATTGAGAGTATTTTCTTTTCTTCTGTGTAGTATCTGAGGTATGCACCTTTTTACTGTCTCCCGGTGTGGGTGTACTTGTAGCTGCAGACACATGTTGAGAAGTACTTGGGGACAGGTTATAATCTATATCAAGTTTTGGTTTTGTAACCATTCCTGTTTTCAACCACTGATCCATAACTGACATGCTTAAAAATCACGGACAATAATAACTGAAACTATGTTAAAGATTAAATTTAAAAATTGCTTGAAAAGAATCACTATTAAAGAAAAGACAGTTACTTTTAAACAGTGAATAATTAAACTTATCAAACAGTCTGGTTATAGGTGTATGTATATGTTTGGGGAAGTTTTGGACACATCACAATGGATTGTTCAGAAACTGTGTAGTGATTGGTAGAAGAGCAATTTGGGGAATGGTTCATAGCCATGCCCTCACCAATCATCATTCACTAATGTGATCTAATTTTGAAGTGTGTCACTTAACAGTGATTCAAACTTAACATTTATTATTCTATAACTAATGTTTTGCATTTTTTAACTTTTTTTTGCCATTGCTAATTATTTTTTGCATACCCCTGAATGGCCTAACATGTACCTCCATGGGTATGCATATTGCCTGTGCTTGGGAACTGATGTTTTAGTAGATTATATGAGGCCTCATTTTCAATTCTTCTGGATATATACCTAGAAGTGAAATTGCTGGATCATATGGTAATTCTATTTTTAATATTTTGAAGAACCACTATTTTATTATTTACAGTGGCTATACCATTTTATACTTCCACCTGCAGTGCACAAGTCTTCCAATTTCTTCACATCCTGTTAACACTTGTTTTCTGTGTGTGTGCGTACTCACTCACAGTGAGTGTTTTAGTAAGTAGTCCACTAATGGGTTTGAGGTAGTATCTCATTGTAGTTTTTAAAAATGTATCATTTTATTTATACATGAAAAAGTTGTGCATAGAAACTTACAATACAGTCTGTACAACTAGAAGAACTGTCAGAGAAAAGAGACTGTGTTATCATTTATCAATTGATCATTAAGGAAGTTAAGAGAAATAAAAAAACCTGTAAAATGTTTAAAAAATTAAAGAACATTTTTCAGGTACAAATTTTATAAATACAAAACAAAATTACAAATTACTTTTAATGATAAATACCTAGTTAATAAACTCAGACTTAAAACCTGTAGCCAGCACTGGTACGGCACTTCAAGGATATGAAATTGGATGTATTAATGCGTAGTATTGAAAGAATCTGCTCATTAAACAATGCTTAGACATATACAGTCTTTTCTAAACCATGCTATAACAAAAGACTTATCAATGCAAATAAAATTCTCTTAATACCACACTTGCAAGAAAAATCATCAACGATGAAACAGATCATAGGTGAAAAAATATTTTCCAAAATAATGAGACACATGAATCATCTCAAAATATACAAAAATCTTTGTAAGCAGGTACTGTATTCAATACATCTATCAAACTTATTAGGTACAATATTCTCTATTTTAATATTAAGCAATCACGAGAATATAGGAAAGGTTTTTTTCCTACAGTTTTGTTCAGTATCATTGCAGTTTTGATTCACATTTCCCTACTGATTAAGGATGTTGAGCATCTTTTCATGTGCTTTTGAGAAATGCTTATTTAAGTCCTATGCCTGTTTTTGAATTGAGTTTTTATTGTTGAATTTTATGAGTTTATTTTGTATTCTTGATATAATTTCTCTTCAGATACATGATTTACAATTATATTGTTCCATTATGTAGATTGCCTTTTTACTCTTTGGATAGAACCTTTGATCTACAATTAAAAAAAGTTATTAAGTTCATTTTTTCTATCTTTTCTTTTGTTACTTTTGTTTTTGGTGTCACATCAAATAAATTATTACCAAAACCAATGTCATGAAGCTTTTGTTTTATGTTTTCTTCTAAACTTTTATTGTTTTAGGATGTCTTGCATGTAGTTCCTTGATTCATTTGAGTTAATTTTTGTATAGGATGTAAGGTAAAGGTGAACTTCATTCTTTTGCTTATAGATAATATATTATAGTTTTACCAGCATCAATTGTTGAAAAGAAAAAAACTGTCCTTTCTCCTATTGAATGGTTTTAGCACTCTTGTCAGAAATCATTTGAACATAAATGTGAGGGCTTTTTTTCTGAACTCTGCACTGTCTCCTTGGTCTGTCTTTATGCCAGTGCCTCACTGTTTTAATTACTATTTCTTAACTGTGAATGATTATTTGTATAAACTAGAATTATTAATGTGGTAATAATTAGTGTGAATTGAAAGACATAGTGGCTATTTAGCCTAGTAAGAATCTCAATGTATTTAAGAGCGAATTGTATGGAAAGTCTTGTGTGACCCTGAGCTAGAAGGCAGTGACTGGATTCCCTGGATAAACCCATAATCCATACATTATTTTTCTTTCTTTTTTTAATTGTTAAATTTATTGGGGTGACATTGGTTAGAAAATATTACATAGATTCCAGGAATACAATTCCACTGTCTATGTGTTTACTATGCAGTCACTTCTACTTCCCTCACCATATATTTGACTCCTGATTCCTCCTCTTCTATCCCTTTCCTCTTCCACCACTCTTTCCCAACTTGCCCTCAGGTAACCATTGAACTATTGACTGTGTCCATGAGTTTTTGTTTCTTTGTAGCTTTCAGTTTTATATTTCACATATGAGCGAAGTTGTATGGTTCAAGGCATTTTCTGTCTGGCTTATTTCACTTAGTATGATGATCTCAAGGTCCATCCATATTGTTGCAAATGGCTGTATTTCTTCTTTTCTTATAGCTGAGTAATATTCCATTGTGTATATGTACCACAGCTTCTTTATCCAGTCATCTGTCGCAGGGCACTTTGGTTGATTCCATGTTTTGGCCACTGTGAACAGCGCTGCGATGAACATTGGGGTACATAAGTCTTTGTAGACAAAGGTTTTCAAATTTTGGGGGTAGGTACCCAGAACAGGGATTGCTGGGTCATGGTAACTCCCCGATTTTCTAAGGAACTTCCACACTGTCCTCCATAGCAGTTGTGCCAATTTGGATTCCCACCAGCAGTGTGGGAGAGTTCCTTTTTCTCCACATCCTCTCCAGCACTTGTTAATCCTTGTCTCATTGATAATAGCCATTCTCACAGGTGCGAGGTGATATCTCATTGTGGTTTTGATTTGCATTTCCCTAATAGCTAATAAAATTGAGCATTTTTTCATGTCTGTTGGCCATTTGTATGTCTTCTTGGATGAAGTGTTTTCTGCCCACTTTTTAATTGGATTGTTTTTTTGTTGTTGATTTGTATGAGTTCTTTATATATTTTAGACACTAGCCCCTCATTGTATGCCTTGTTTGAAAATACTTTTTCCCATTTGGTTGGCTGTCTCTTTGCTTTGTTAATGGTTTCTTTTGCTGTGCAGAAGCTTTTTAGTTTGATAGTCCTATTCATTCATTTTTGCTTTTACTTTTGCTGCCTTTAAGGTCAGGTTCATGATGTTCTTCTTGATCGCGAGGTCTCTAATTTTAGTACCAATGTTTTCTTGTATACAGTTTAATGTTTCAGGTCTTATGTCGAGGTCTTTCATCTGTTTTGAATTAATTTTAGTATATAGTGACAGTTCACAGCTCAGATTAATTTTTTTGCATATTGTTTTCCAATTTCCCCAGCACTATCTACTGAAGAAGATTTCAGCATTGCATATTTTTCTTTTTTTTAAATAAGAAATTATTTGTCCATGTATTTGTTAATTTATTTCTGGGTTCTTGATTCTGTTCTATTGGTTTTTGTTTCAGTTTTTCTGCCAATACCAAGGTGTTTTGTTTACTGATGCTTTGTAATATAAATTGAAATCGGGGAGTGTGATACCTTCACCCTTACTCATTTTAGTAGAATTTCTTTGGCTGTTGAAAGTCTTCTCTGGTTCCAAACAAATGTGGTGTTTTTTAAAATCTATTTCATGAAAGTATGTTTATGTGATTTTGATGGAAATTGCATTAAAACTATATATTGGTTTGGGTAATATGGCCATTTTAACAGTTTTCAGTCTTTGTATTCATGAACATGGAATATCTTTCCATTTCTTTGTGTCCTATTCAATTTTTAAAAATAATATCTTATAGTTTTCAATGTATAAGTCTGTAACATTCTTTTTTTGTTAATTCCCAGGTATTTTATTATTTTAGTTGTGATTGTAAAAGGTATTGATTTCTCATTTTTTTGAAGTTGTTTGTATATAGAAATGCAATTAATTTTTTTACATCGATTTTATTTCCTGCAACTTTACTCTATCTGTGTATTGTTTCTAATAGTTTTCTGGTAGAGTCTTTGGAATTTTCAATATGAAGTATCATATCTTCTGAAAATATTGACAATTTGACTTCTCTCTCCCCCAATTTGTATACTTTTTATTCCTTTCTGTTGCCTGATTGCACTGGCTAGAACTTCCAGTACTGTATTGAATAGCAGTGGTAACAGGGGTTATCTCTGTCTTGTTCCTGATTTTAGGGGAATGGGCTTCAGCTTTTCCCCATTCAGTATGATATTAGTTCACCGTTTGTCATATACATCCTTTATTATGTTGAGGTACTTTCCTTCTATACCAATTTTATTTAGTGTTTTGATCATAAATAAATGTTGTATCTTGTCCAATGCTTTTTCTGCATCAATTGATATGATCATGTGGTTTTCATCTTTTATTTTGTCTATCTGGTGTATCACATTGATTGATTTGAGTATGTTGAACCATCCTTGTGCTCCTAAGATGAATCCCATTTGATTGTGGTATATAATCTTTTTGATGCATTGTTGTATTCTGTTTGCTAATTTTTTTGTTTAGGATTTTTGCATCTGTATTCATCAGAGATATTGGTCTTTCTTTTTTCTTTTTCTTTTTTTTGTGTTTTCTTACCAGGCTTTGGTATTAAGGTAATGTTTGCCTTATAGAATGAGTTGGAAAATATTGCCTCTTCAACTTTTTAGAAGAGTCTGAGGAGGATAGGTGTTAATTTTTCTTTGAATGTTTGGTAAAACTCATTGGTAAGACTTTCTGGTTTGGGACTCTTGGCTTTCCAGAGGTTTTGGATGATTATTTCAATTTCTTTACTATTGATTGGTCTATTTAGATAATCCAGTTCTTTTTGTTCATTCTAGGTAGACTATATGTTTTTAGAAACTTGTCTATTTCTTTGAGGTTGTTAAATTTGGTGGCATAAAGCCCTTCACAATATTTTCTTATGATCCTTTGTATTTCTGTGGTATCAGTTTAATTTCTCCCCTTTCATTTTTAATTTTGGATATTTGTGTCCTATATTTTCATCCTTTGGTTAACCTAGCCAGGGGTTTGCCAATTTTATTGATTTTTTTCAAAGAACCATGTTTTTGTTGAATTAATTTTTTCTATTGTCTTTCTGTTCACAATTTTGTTTAGCTCTGTTCCAATTTTAATTATATATTTTTTCTTCTGAATTTGGGTTTTTTCTGTTTTTTCTGTTTTTTTTTTTTTTTTTTTTTTTTTTTTTTTTTTTTTTTTTTTTTTTTTTTTTTTTTTTTTTTTTTTTTTTTTTTTTTTTTTTTTTTTTTTTTTTTTTTTTTTTTTTTTTTTTTTTTTTTTTTTTTTTTTTTTTTTTTTTTTTTTTTTTTTTTTTTTTTTTTTTTTTTT
>PVJL010009795.1:9705-23895 GCA_004026885.1 Lyroderma lyra | reverse complement strand
CTGTAGTTTTTTTGTTTGTTGGTTTGTTTCTTATGATAGGCCTTTAATGGTATAAATTTTCCTCTTATTACTGCTTTTGCTGCATCCCAATAATTTTGATACATTGTATTTTCATTGTCATTGGTTTCTTTGTATTTGTTAATCTCTTCTTTTATTTCTTGTTTGATTCAGTCATTTCAAAATAACATGTTGTTTTATCTCCATGTTTATGTGATTTTTTTCCTGCTTTCTTTTTGCAGTTGATCTCCCAATTTCAAAGCTTTATGGTCTGAGAATAAACTTAGTATGATTTTAGTCTTCTTGAATTTGCTGAAGCTAGTTGTGTGTCCTAGCATGTGCTCTGTGTTTGAGAATATTCCATGTGCCCTAGAAAAGAATTGATAGTCCTTTGTTATCAGATGATGTGTCCTATAAATATCAATTATGTCAAATTGCTTTAATGTGTTATTTGGAGGTGATATTTTCTTATTAATTTTTTGTTTGGATGATCTGTCCATGACAGTTACGGGAATGTTTAGGTTCCCTACTATAATTGTGTTTTTGTCAGTTTCCTTTTTTTCTTTTTTCTTTTTTTCAGTTTCTTCTTTCAGATATGTTAGTAGTTGATTTGTAAAATTTGGTGTTTCCTGATTTGGGGCATATATATTAATGAGTGGTATGTTATCTTGTTATTGTACTGTCCCTTTTTACACTATGAAATGTCCATCTTTGTCTCTTGTTACCTTTTTTATACTGACGTCTGTTTCCTCAGTTATCGGTATGGCAACTCCTGCTTTTCTCTCGATGCTATTTACTTGAGGTATTCTTTTCCACACTTTTACTTTAAATCTTTGTTTGTCCTTATGGCTGAGATGTGTCTCTTGGAGACAGCATATGGATAGGTTTTGTTTTTTAATCCAGTCTGTTTCTCTGTGCTTTTTTATTGGTGAGTTCAGTCCATTTACATTAAGTGTGATGATTGATATATGAGGATTTCTTATGGCCATTACTTCCTCTTATTTTTTCATTTCTTTTTTGTTGTCCCAACTCTTTCCCATTTTTTTTTTTTCAGGTGGAATAGCCTCTTTCAGTATTTCATGAAATGCCAGCCTTGGCCTGGATAATTTCTTCAGCTTCTGTATATTGAAAAATTCTTTACTCCTCCTTCATAGCTAAAGGATAATTTTGCTGGGTAATATATTCTTGGCTGGAAGTTTATCTCTTTTAAAATTTCAAATATTTGATTCCACTACCTCCTGACTTCTAGGGTTTCTGCTGAGAAGTCTGCTGATAGCCTGATTGACCTTCCTTTAAAGATTATAGTTTTTTTCCCCCTATGGTTGCCTTGAGAATTGCCTCATTGTCTGTGATTTTTGCATTGTAAATAATGTGCATTGTAGAATATTTGTTGGGGTCCAGGTCAATAAGGGGCTTATTTTCTTCTTATATTTGGAGTTCCAGATCTTTGCATGGGTTTGGAAAGTTCTTGTCTACTATTTTTTTGAGTAAGCTCTCTGTCGAGTTTTGTTCTGCCCCTTCTGCTATTTCTATTATTCTAATATTGTTGTTTCTAATGGAATCAAATAGTTCTTCTAGAGTTCTTTAATTCTTTTGACTCTGAAGTTCCTATCCTCTTCTTTTTATGTTGTTTCCATGTTTCAATCTTTTATATCACTAATTCTTTCCTTCATCTGGTTAGCCCTTTTTTTCTATGGTAGTTCATTTCTCAGTTCTTTTATTATGTTGTTAGTCTCTCAAATGTTTTTTATTTATTTATTTTACATTTTCAATTTATTTGTTAAAATGTTCATTTTGTTCACAGATTGCCTATCGAAGATCATTTATCTGGGTCAGGTTACTCTGCCAACATTCTTTTAGTTCATTGAGTATTTTAGGAACTCTAATCTTGTATTCTGTGTCACTTAGTTTATATATTTCCATATTTATAAATTCCTTTTCTGGATATTTTTTATTGTTTTTATGAGTGGCTTTGAATCTTAATGTACTCATTGTATTTGTGTGTGTGTGTGTGTGTGTGCACGCGCGCGCGTATGCGCATGTTCTGGGCATGAGGTCTCTTCCCATGGCAGATATAGAGAGGCTTGTATTTCCTTCCTTCCTTTCTTCCTTCCTTCCTTCCTTTTTTCTTCTCTCCCTCTCTCTCTTTCTCTTTTCCTTTCTCTTCCCAGATGGTACTGCTATAGTGTCTTCCACTATTTTTCTCTTGATTATTTACTCCTTTCTCTGGCAGCTTTCCTGCAAAGTGGGTTTCCCTTCTTTTGATCCAGTTAAGATCATTGCAGAGAAAAACTGCTTTACATGTGTTTTGGAGTTTTCCTTAGCTCTATGACCAGTTTCCAGTTGGCTGTAAAACAGAGACTAGGTAGTGTTGGAGGAGGTGAGCTTTGGGACAGAGTTAGGGGAAGCAACTTGGCTCTGCGTTTCCGGTTTCTTCCTGCCTTTGGGGGCAGTGTAACTTTTTTTGTTTCCTGCTGTAGCTTCCCTAGTTGCTGACTCTGCTGCAACACTGGTCTATTCATCAGGGTAGCCTCGTTTGGGGGTGGTGCAGGTTAAGCTGGGAGCAGGCTGTGATCACATTCATTGGGGGCTATGTGCTTTCTGCTGGCTCAGCCTTTCTTCCTTCTTCTGAGCCTGTGTTTCGCCCAGGACCATATTTTAGCATTTTAGTGGTTTCACAGCAGCTGGCTCTCAGTTTCAAATTTTCCCAGAGCCAACCTGTGGCCTTGGCAGGATGCTGTGCCTGGGGGCCCTAATTTTGCACAGGCAAGTTCAGATGCTTTGTTCAGCCTCTAACTCACCCAAGGTGTGGTGCTTCATCTGGAGCCCCAGCACACTGCTTCTCTGTTCAACTTGCCATTGGTCTCACAGGTTTCAGTTGCTCTGGCCTCCATTTTTGTCACCACTTGGCCCCCAACACATCCGGGATCATATTGCTGCTGGGCCAATGTTCCCTGGATCCCTCCTAGTTCCCTCCATTGGATCCTGTTTGGGTCATAGGTCATGTTCCACAGCTCTACCTTTACTGTGCTCTGCTTTCTCCCTCTTCTTTTATTCACTCCCCCTCCTCTGACCTTCAGGTGTTTTTTCTTGAGATTCATGGATCTCTCAACTGAGACTATGCCACTCCAGGTTTCCCCTCTTGGATCCTGGTTGTTCAGTTGTATTTTTTAGGACAGGTTTCAGGGATCCCTTCTCTTATCACCATCTTACAAAGTTCTGTTTTTCTTGTCTGAATATTTACTCTATATTTTGAGTGGCCTGTGAATTGACATGCAGACAAAAGAGAGAACTAGTGAATGCTAAGAGGAAAAAGATTACTTTAACCATAATTTATCAGTAATATGTAGAGATAAATTTCCAAGAGGAAATAAGGTCTGTGCAAATTATAGGAAATATTAAATCTGTGACTGTTTATTGGTAGAAACACCAACTAACAAATTCTAACTGTTGGTGGTTATAGAAGTGTCACAAACCTTTTTATAGTTACTGCATTGTGGACTCTAGCCTGAACCTTATGGAATCTCATTGGTTTGTTTTGGATTTATCCAGATTTGTCCAAAAAGATATTTCCTATTGGCAATACATTTATGGAATGTAGCCCTGTACCAAATTTTTGTTTCCAAAATTTCTATTTTAGTTTATTCTTCCTTGCCAGCAGTTTGCCTGCCCAGAAATGTTAGTGTAGTTTTATTTATTTAACACTTATGTAGCACTTACTTGTATTATGCACTGTTCAAAGCAGCTTCAAAGGATTAATGCATTTAATTCCTTATGACAAACTTTTGAGCTAGATATTATTTCTTAAACCAGCATAAAAAGCAATAACCTTAAAGAACAAAGAAAAATAATTTGTCTATATTAAAATGAATAGCTTCTGTATGAGAAAGTAAATAAAGCTAAAGACAAGCTATTGTCAAGGAGAAGAAATTTGAAATGCATATAACTAATAAAAGGACTTGTATCTAGACAATGTCATCCCCAAGAATAAAGTATCTATTGTTTTCTGTCCTGTTTAAAACCGGATGTCTGATCAGTCTGCTTTGAATAGGCACCGATGACCAGTGGTTGACAATTATGCAAATATTCCTATAAGTCAATAAGTAAGGGAAAATAGAGCAGTCCAGCTGAACAATGGGCGAAAGATATGAAGAAGAAAGAAACAATAGGAAGAGAACCCATCTAATAGCCCTTAAGCTTAAGAAAAGAAGCTCATTTTCTCCAGTTGTGAGAAATGTAACTCATTTTAAAGTAACCATGAGATCATGCCACTTCTGTTAGATTGGCTAAACTTTAGTCTGACAATAACAATTTGGTGACAATATAAAGCATGGTAGAAGCAGAAACTGGCATTACCCACTTTGAAGAGCAATTTGGCAAAATCTAAGACAGCTAATGATGTGCCTGCTTTATGAATGAGCAAAATCTACCTCTGTATACAAGGGTTGTTCCAGAAAAAAATCCAGTCATAAATGATTCTATTTTTTATATTACATGGCTGAGTAGACAATGAATCCCATATGAACAGAGAAAGTATAAGGTGAAACATTGTGAGTGATATTAAACTGAAAATAGTGGACCATTAGTAGAAGAAAAGATACATTTTAGAATATTTGGTCAAGAATAAATGGATAAAATGAATGAGCCAAATCTACATGTAATGAATATGGATAGATTCTGAAATTAAAATGTTCAATAAGGAATGTAATTTGCAGTGTAAAGTTTAAAAAACGCACATGATATTTGCATTGCTTATGTATTCATCCAAACAGATACACACATGTAATATATTATACAAGGTTCAGCAGAATTAACACCTTTTTTAAGGTAGTTATGTTAATATAGTTATGATACTGTTACATTAAAAAATTACATGCTTATGGTTTTGGTATAAATTACCAGCACATAAAAGAAGGGGCATTATTTGTGTCAGACCTTGTAAATAAAAGAACATGAACAGAGACGTGCACATAAACTTTAGGATGGTGGTTACTTTTGAGAAGAAAAACAATAAGGTTAAGGAGAGGTACTAAAGAGCTTTGCCTCTTTGTAACATTTTGTTTCTTAAATATATGAAACAAATATGCTAAGATGTTAACATTTTAATAGTATGGGTAGGCAAGGGGACATCAGTATTTGTATTATTTTCTCTATTTGTATTATAGTTCTCTATCCCCACACTTTTTGGCATGTTTGAAATATTTCACATTAGTAAAATTAAAAATATATTGAATAATTTAGAAACTAGCTCTAGTGGGTAATATTCCTGAATTTTCTTTTAAAAGTTGTTGGGAAACATTGCTGTGATACTGAGATAAACTTTTAAGTTATGTGGACAACATGTTTTCCCAAAGTTTTATGTTCAATTCTTAGAGGTTTACAGTTTAAGGTATTTTGCAATTATCTATTGTTTTTGTTAAGTCTCTGCAGTGTAAGATGTTTATTTAGCTTTATGGGTTTTTCACAAAATTATTTGGAATTTAAATACATTGCTTTCTGGGTACAGTCTTCTGTATATCATGAAGGTGGTATGTTAAGAGATCTTTCTCTCTACCCTCTCAAAGAGCCATCCTCATAATCTAAAAGGGAAATTCACAATTGTAGTTACATTTATTTATGTAAAAGTATGAAACTGTGCAAATTTAAAAATTTGGGTTATACAAATATCAAAACTTACTTTCAGTAAACTTAAGTTGGCAAATCTGCAACTCTACCATAGAGAAAGTGTAGCAAAAACACAGGTAAACCTTTGTACTTATGCATAAATATATGAATTTTTTTGCAAATTGATTCATATTTCCAATTATATAAACAAAAAGCTCATTGTATGAGTTTTAGAGTGCTTTTGTAATATAAAGTCATATTATAATATTTAGATTTTCATATAAAACCTCTGAAAACATAACTTAGTAGACTCTCCCCCGGCTCCCCTCAAAATAACCTACATTTTTGGAGCCTTGAATTTTTATGTGGGAAAATAATTGAGAGGATTCAAAGATTTAATCTCACCATGGAGTCTCCACAATAAGTTTATTTTTGAAATACTTTTCTGTTGTGACCCAAAGTAGAGAAAAATTTATTAAATTAAAAGGGATATAATTTCATTCTTACCATAAACTCCACCCTATTCTCTGATCAAGGGACTCTGAAAATCATGGGAAAAAGTATCTTTGAGCACCTTATAAATTGTAGCAGGAGGTAAGAGTAAAGAAAACCTTTCATTTGCTCCAAGTGGCTGCCCTTGACTTTGTCTTTTAATTGAGACAACATTGATTAATAACATTATATAACTTTCAGATATAAAACATTATGATTTGAAGTTTGTATGCTCTATTGTGTCCCCACTACCAAAAGTATTGTTTCTTTCTGTTACCATCATGTATATTTGACTCCCTGTACCTAATTTTCTCTTCCCCTATTTTCCTCCTCTTTGATAATCATTATTCTGTTTGTCTGTATTATGAGTTTAGTTTTGTTTTATTTTGTTCCTTTCTTTTTAAAATATTTCACATGAGTGAAATCATGTTTTTCTTTTTTAATTTGACATATTTCACTTAGCATAATACCTTCAAGGTTTATCCACATTGTCAGAAATGTAATTGACTTTTAAGTCACCAGGTTTTATTCAGGGACACCCCAAATCTCTTAGGCAAATGAAAGATATGGACAAAGCATGAGCCCTAGTACACATTCTCTTTTATTATTGATAGGAATTAATGCTTTGGATTTGTCCTAACCAGTTGGTTGAAACAAAAAGACAAGATCTTTAACCTCTGTGGCCTCTCCACAGCTATATTGATTTTGTACCTTTTAAAAAATATATTTTATTTATTTTCAATGACAGTTGACATACAATATTATGTTAGTATCAGGTGTATAACATAGTGATTAGACATTGATATAACTTAACAAAGCAATCATCCTGATAAATCCAGTACCCCTCTAAGACAATACATAGTTAATTCAATACTAATGACTATGTTCTCCAGGCTGTACTCTATATCCCCATCACTATTTTGTATCTATCAATTTGTACCTCTTAATTCCCTCCTTCCCTTCTTTCTTACCTCTCTCCCAAAATCTGGCAACCATCAAAATGCTCTCTGTATCTATAAACTTGTTTTCTGTTTTGATTGTTCATTTATCCTGTTCTCTAGATTCAGCATATAAGTGAAATCATGACTTTTGTCTCCTCATTCTGTTCAGCACAATACCTATTGGGTCCATCATTCAGGTTGTTGCAGATGGCAAGATTTCAAGTTTTCTTTTTTATGACTGAGTAATATACCATTGTATATATGTAGCACTTCTTTATCCATTCATTTATTAATGGACACCAAGGATGCTTTCATATCTTGGCTCTTGTAAACAATGTTGCAATGAACATAAGGATGCACCTACCCCTTCAAAATAGTATTTTGAGTTGTTTCGAATAAACATCCATAAGGGAGTCTTTGCTTCTTGTTACAGCCTTTGTTTTAATGTCCGTTTTATCTGGTAAAAGTATTGCTACTCCAGCTTTTTTGTTTTGTTTCCATTTTATGAAAATTTTTTTCATCTTTTTATTTTCAGCCTGTGTGTCTTTTGAATTGAAGTGGGTCTCTTGTAAGCAGCATATATAAAGGTTTTGTTTTTTTAATCATTCAGTCACTCTATGTCTTTTGATTGGAGCATTTAATCCATTGACATTTAAGTGAATTATTGGTAGATATGTGGTTATTACCATTTTATTATTGTATTTGTGACTTTTTCTCTTCTTAAAGAAGTCTAACATCTTGTGATACTGATTTGTTGTTGATGAATTCCTTCAGCTTTTTCTTTTAAAAAAGATTTTTATTAAAATATAGCTAACCTACAATTTTTTTCAACATTTATATACCTAAAGAAGTCATCATCATACTAAGTCTAGCAACCATCTGACACTGCACCATACTATCACAATATTATTGACTATATTTCCTATACTGTGTGTTACATCCCCAAGACTTAGTTATTTTATACCTGGAAATTTGAGGCTCTTATTCCCTTATACCTCCCCCCCCTTTAAAAAATTTTCAATTATAGTTAATATTCAATATTATTTTATATTATTTTATAGGAGTACCACATGGTTAGATATTTATATAATTTAAGAAACAATCCCACTGATTAGTCTAGTGCTCACCTGGTACTATACATAGTTATTACCATATTATTGACTATATTCCCTATGCTTTACTTTTTACATTTCCATGACTACATTGTAACTACCTATTTGTACTTCTTAGTGCCTTCACCTTTTTCACCCTGTTACACCACCTCCCTTCTATCACTCCAATAAATATAGTACCCATTTATTTGTTACCATTTTCATGAAATATCCTTTTTCATGAAATACTTTGTTTGTTTGTGTCTTTTGATCTAAAGTGAGTCTCTTGTTGGCAGCATATTTATGGGTCTTGTTTTCTTATCCATTCAACCACCTTATGTCTTTTGATTGGAGTCTTTAATCCATTTACAACAGTTAAAATATTCATTGGTAGATATGTAGTTATTGTCATTATTCATTTTATCTATTTATTTATTTATATCTTAAAGAAGTTTCTCTAAGATTACTTTTAATACTGGTTTGGTATTGATGAACTTTAGTTTTTTCTTATTTTGGATGTTTTTTATCTGTCCTTTGATTTTAAATGATTGCTTTATTGGGTAGAGTCCTTGCTTTTCATTGCATTGATATTTTGAATCAATTCCTTCTGGACTGCACAGTTTGTTGAGAAATCATCTGACAGTCTTTTGAGAGTTCCCTTATAGGTAATTAAGTGCTTTTCTCCTGTTGCTTTTAAGATTCTTTCTTTATCTTTAACTTTTGAATTTTTCATTATGATGTGTGCTGATGTATGCCTCTTTGGGTTCATCTTTTTGGGGATGCTCTGCACTTTCTCGGCTTGTATGTCTATTTTCTTTTTTAGATTAGAAAAGTTGTTCATCATTATTTGCCCAAATAGGTTTTTAATTCCTTACTCTCTCTTCTTTTGGTATTCCAAATATGTGAATATTGGTGTGCTTGATGTTGTCCCAGAGGCCCCTTAAACTGTCCTCACATTTTTGGTTTCATTTTTTAAATTTTTATTCTATTTGAGTGTTTTCTGTTACTCTATCTTCTAAATCACTGATTTAATCTTCTGTTTCATGTAAACTACTGTTGATTCCAACTAATGTATTCTTCATTTCAAATATTGTATTCTTTTTCCTTTTTAATTGTTAAATTTATTGGGGTGACATTTGTTAGTAAAAATTACATAGGTTTCAAATGTACAATTCTAGAATACATCGTCTGTGTTTTTCATTGTGTGCTCACTACCCAGAATCAGTTCTCCTTCCACTACCATATATTTGATGCCACCTCCTTGCTCTTTCACCACCCTTCTCTATTACCCTCAAGTAACCACTAAACTATTGGCTTTGTCAATGAGTTTTTGTTTCTTTGTTACTTTCAGTTTTATATTCTACATATAAGTGAAGTCATTAGTTTTTATTTTTCTCTGTCTAACTTATTTCACCTAAAACGATGATTTCAAGGTCCATCCTTGTCACGAATAGCAGTATTTCATCTTTTAATATTCCATTATATAAATGTACCCAAACTTCTTTATCCATTCATCTATCAGAGAACACTTTGGTTGTTTTCATGACTTGGTCACCATGAACAGTCTGCGATAAATGTTAGGGTACATACAGTTTTGCAGACTAAGGTTTTCACATTGTTTGGTTAGGTACCAAGAGGAGGGATTTCTGGGTCATATGGTTAATTTTATTCTTAATTTATTTGAGGACTCTCCATAGTGGCTATACCAATTTACATTCCCACCAGCAGGGTATGAGGGTTCCTTTTTCTCCACACCTTTCCAACACTTGTTATTCCTTGTCTTGTTGATAATAGCCATTCAAACAGGTGTGAGGTGGTATCTCGTTGTGGTTTTGATTTGCATTTCCCTAATAGCTAGTGAAGTTGAGCATTTTTGCATATAGCTGTTGGCCATTTATATGTTTTACTGAGTGAAGTGTCTGTTCAGGTTCTCTGCCCATTTTTTAATTGTATTGTTTGATTTTTGTTGTTGAGTTGTACGAGTTCTTCATGTATTTTAGATACTAACCCTTTTTCAGAGGCGTGGTTTGCAAATATTTTCTCCCATTCATTTGGTTACCTCTTTGCTTTGGAGATGGTTTGTTTTGCTGTGCAGAAGCTTTTAAGTTTGATATAGTTCCATTCATTTATATTTGCTTTCACTTCTTTTGTCTTTGAAGTCAGTTTATAAAGTCCTCTCTGAATCCAAGGTGTCTAAGTTTAGTACCCATGTCTTCTTCTATGCAGTACATTGTTTCAGGTCTTATGTGGAAATCTTTGATCTGTTTTGAGTTAATTTTGATATATGGTGACAGTTCTCAGCCCAGATTCATTCTTTTGATGTGGTTTTTCAATTTTCCCAGAACCATTTACTAAAGAGGTTTTTTATTCATTATATATTTCTTGCTCCTTTGTCAAAAATATCTGTCTATATATATGTGGGTTTATTTCTGGATTTTTGATTCTGTTCCATTTGTCTGTATGTCTGTTTTTCTGCCAATAACTAGCTGTTTCGATTATTGATGCTTGTAATATAGATTGAAGTGAGAGAGCATGATGCCTCCAGCCTTATTATTTTTTCATAGGATTGCTTTGGTGATTCAGGGTCTTTTATGTTTCCACAGATAAGAAATTATTACTCTTGGTAAACCAAAATGCTCTTTGATAGATGACCAAATCTGATGATTTTTATCTATTTCTCAAAAAAATATTTATAGGATTTTGATGGAATTGCATTACATTTGCATATTGATTTGGATAATATGGCCATTTTAACTATGTTGATTCTTCCATGTCATGAATATGGAATATGTTTTTTTGTGACTTCTTTAATTTCTTTTAATAGTGTCTTATATTTTTTCATGTATAAGTGCTTCACATTTTTGTTGTTTATTTCTAGATATTTTATTATTTTTGTTGTAATTACAATTGGTATCATTTTTCCTCATGTCTCTTTCTGAAATTTCTTTTTAGTATCTAAAAATTCAATGGGTTTTTGTATATTGATTTTTGTATCCTGCATCTTACTGTATTCATTTCTTATTTCTCATAGTTTTCTAGTGGAGTCTTTAAAATTTTTAATATAAAGAATCATGGTATCTGCAAAAAGAGACAGATTAACTTCTTCACTCCCAATTTGGATGCCCTTTATTCCTTTCTCTTGCTTGATTGCTCTGGCTAGAACTTCCAGTACTGTACTGAATAGCAGTAATGACAAGGGACATTGCTGTCCTGTTCCTGATTTTAGAAAAAATGGTTTCTCTTTTCCCCATTCAGTATAATATTCACTGAAGGTCTGTCATATATGGTCTTTATTATGTATAGGCACTTTCCTTCTATACCCACTTTTTAAAGTGTTTTGATAATAAATAATATATCTTTTCAAATGCCTTTTCTGCATCAGTTAATATAATCATATGGTTTTTTTAATCTTTTATTTTGTTTGTGGGGCATATCACATTGATCTGTTTGCATATGTTGAACAATCTTTGTGACCCTGGCATGAATCTCACTGGATTGTGGTGTATAATCTTTGCAGTGCATTGTTGTATTCTATTTGCTAGTATATTATTTTAAGGATTTTTGCATCTGTGTTCATCAGAGATATTGATCTTTTGTTTCATTTTTTGTATTATCCTTACTAGGCTCCAGTATTAGGATAATGTTAGCCTCATAGAATGAGTTGGGAAGTCTTGCCTCTTTTTGAATTTTTTGGAAGAGACTGATTAGGATAGGTGTTAATTCCTCTTTGAAAGCTTGATAAAACTTACTGGTGAGACCATCTGGGCCAGGGCTTCTGTTTTTGGGAAGGTTTTGGATGATTGTTTCAGTTTCTTTACTGTTGATTGGTCTTTTTAGATTATCCAGTTCTTCTTGGGTCAGTTTAGATAGACTACATGTTTCTAGAAACTTGTCCATTTCTTCAGGTTGCTAAATTTGGTGGCATAAAGCCCTTTATAGTATTCTTGTATGATTCTTTGTATTTCTGTTGTATCAGTTGTAATTTCCCTTTCACTTTTAATTTTGGTTATTTGTGTCTTTCCTCTTTTATTCTTGGTAAGCCTTGTCAGGGGTTTGTCAATTTTATTAATTTTTTTAAAGAACTAGCTCTTTGTTGCATTAATTTTTTGTTGTTATTTTGTTATCTATTTCATTTAGTTCTACTCTAATTTTTATTATTTTATTCCTTCTGCTGGTTTTGGATTTCTTATTAATTTTTTTTAGTTCTTTAAGTTGTGATGTTAGGTTATTTAGTTGTGATTTTTCTTGTTTCTTGAGATAGGCTTATGATGGTATAAATTTCTGTCTTACTACTTCTTTCACTGTATCCCAATAATTTTGATATATTGTGTTTTCATTGTCATTAATTTCTTTGTATTTTTAATCTCATTTCTTCTTTGATCCAGTCATTTTTTTAAAATTCATTTTTATTGTTAGACTTATTGGGGTGACATCTGTTAGCAAGGGTTACATAGGTTTCAGGCATACAATTCTACAGTGCATTGTCAACTTGTTGTATAATAAGTTCACCACCTAATGTGACTTCTCTTTCCATCACCTTATATTTAGCTTCCCCTCCCTCCTTTTCCACCCCCTCCCCTTTCTCCCTTCCCTAACCCACTCGTCCCCAAATAAACATTGAACTATTGATTATGTCCATCGGTTGTTTGTTTGTTCATTTCTTTTCTCTTTGTTGCTTTCAGTTTTATATTCCGCATATGAGTGAAGTCATACAGTTCTTTGTTTTTTCTGTCTGGCTTATTTCAGTAAGCGTGATGATCTCCAGGTCTATCCATTTTGTTGCAAATGGCAATATTTCATCTTTTCTTGTAGCTGAGTAATACTGCATTGTGTATATGTACCACAGCTTCTTTATCCAGTCATCTGTCGCAGGGCACTTTGGTTGTTTCCATGTTTTGGCCACTGTGAACAGCGCTGTGATGAACACTGGGGTACATAAGTCTTTGGGGACAAAGGTTTTCAAGTCTTTTGGGTAGATCCCCAGAAGGGGGAATAGTTGGGTCATATGGGAGCTCCATTCCCAATTTTCTGAGGAACCTCCACACTGCCTTCCACAGTGGTTGTACCAGTTTGCATTCCCACCAGCAGTGTACCAGAGTTCCTTTTTCTCCACATCCTCTCCAGCACTTGTTATTCCTTGTCTTGTTGATAATAGCCATTCTCACAGGTGTGAGGTGGTATCTCATTGTGGTTTTGTTTGCATTTCCCTGATAGCTAATGAGGTTGAGCATTTTTTCATATGTCTGCTGGTCATTTGTATTTCTTTGTGGAAGAAGTGTGATCCAGTCATTTTTAAATAACATGTTGTTTAATCTCCATGTATATGTGGTTTTTCTGTTTTCTTTTTGCCATCGATCTTCAATTTTAAAGGTTTGTGGTCTGAGAGTACACGTGGTATGATTTCAGTCTTCTTGATATTGCTGAGGCTACATTTGTGTCCCAGCATATGGTCTATCCTTCAGAATGTTTCATGCACACAAGAATGTATAGTTTTGTGTTATAGGATGGAGTATCCTATAAATGATAAAGTCTGCTATACTATATCATTTAAAGGTGGTAACATCTAATATATTTTCTGTTTGGATGATTTCTCCATGGGTGTCAAGGTGGTATTTAGGTCCCCTATTATAACTGTGTTTTTGTTTGGTTTTATTCATTCATTCATTCATTCATTTATTTTAGTTCTGTTAGTAGTTGCTTGGTAAATTTTGGTGCTTCCTGATTGGGGCCATATATATTAATAAGTATTATATCTTCTTGTTTTATTGTCCCCTTTATCACTATTAAATGTACACCTTTGTCTCTTATTATTTTTTTTATTCTGAAGTCTGTTTCATCAGATATGAGTATGGCTCCACCTGCTTATCTCTGGATGCCATGTGCTTGGACCCATCCTTTCACTTTGAGACTATATTCGTCCTTGTAGTTGCGGTGTGTCTCTTGGAGGCAGCAGAAGGTTGAGTTTTATTTATTTTTTTATTTTTTTTTTTTAACTTTTTTTTTTTTTTTTTTTTTTTTTTTTTTTTTTTTTTTTTTTTTTTTTTTTTTTTTTTTTTTTTTTTTTT
>PVJL010009794.1:0-54287 GCA_004026885.1 Lyroderma lyra | reverse complement strand
ATTAACTCAAAATGGATTAAAGACCTTCATATCAGACCTGCAACAATAAACTGTATAGAAGAAGACATTGGTACTAAACTTATAGACCTAGGACTCAAGGAAGACTTCATGAACCTGTCCTCAAAGGCAAGGGAAGTAAAAGCACAAATAAATGAATGGGACTATATCAAACTAAAAAGCTTCTGCACAGCAAAAGAAATCATCACCAAGGCAAAGAGACAGCCAACTGAATGGGAGAAAATATTTGCCAATAATGCATCAGATAAGGGTCTAATATCTAAAATATATAAAGAACTAATAAGACTTAACAACAAAAAAACAAACAACCCAATTGAAAAGTGAGCAGAAGAACTAAACAGACACTTCTCCCACGATGAAATACAAATAGCCAGCAGACATATGAAAAAATGCTCATCTTCATTAGCTATCAGGGGAATGCAAATCAAAACCACAATGAGATACCACCTCACACCTGTGAGAATGGCTGTTATGAACAAGACAAGGAATAACAAATGCTGGAGAGGATGTGGAGAAAAAGGAACTCTGGTACAATGCTGGTGGGAGTGCAAACTGGTACAATCACTGTGGAAGGCAGTGTGGAGGTTCCTCAGAAAATTGGGAATGGAGCTACCATTTGACCCAGCAATTCCCCTTCTGGGGATCTACCCAAAAGAATTGAAAACCTTTGTCCACAAAGACTTATGTACCCCAGTGTTCATTGCAGCGCTGTTCACAGTGGCCAAAACATGGAAACAATCATAGTGCCCTGCGACAGATGACTGGATATAGAAGCTGTGGTACATATACACAATGGAATATTATTCAGCTATAAGAAAAGATGAAATATTGTCATTTGCAACAAAATGGATGGACCTGGAGATCATCACGCTTAGTGAAATAAGCCAGACAAAAAAAGAAAAGAACTGTATGAATTCACTCATATGCGGAATATAAAACTGAAAACAAAGAAAAAAGAAATAAACAAACAAATAACACATGGACACAATCAATAGTTTAATGTTTATTTGGGGACAAGTGGGTTAGGGAGGGGAGAAAGGGGAGGGGGTGGGAGAGGAGAGGGGGAAGCTAAATATAGGGTGATGGAAAGAGAAGTCACCTTAGGTGGTGAACTTATTATACATCAAGTTGACAATGCACTGTGGAATTGTATGCCTGAAACCTATATAATCCTTGTTAACAGATGTCACCCGAATAAGTAACAATAAAAATGCATTTAAAAAAATAATAAATGAATGGGACTATATCAACCTAAAAAGCTTCTGCACAGGAAAAGAAACCATAAACAAAGCAGAGACACCCACCTGAATGAAAGAAAATATTTGCAAACACATATGATAAGGTACTGCTGGGGTCCTACCTTGGCCTTCCAGTGAACAGTATCTGAAGTGCAGGGCGAGGTTTAAGGAAACAAAGAGAGAAAGACAAAGAGGGTCCAGGAGGACTGGAAGCATTCTTAGCAACCAGCCCCGCGTTTATTTTTCCTCACCAATATATACACCTACAGCGCAGTGCAGTAGAGCAGAAACACATATGCCATATGCATTATCTCACTCAAAGACAGATTATAAACTATCCTTGACTCTCTACCATTAACCTAAAGTTCAGAGTAAACAAGAGGGGGTCAGTTTCCCAGGGCAATTTCTTCCATTACCCAGATAGTCATATTTCTTTAGTGTCTCCCAAGGAACTGGCCATACCAGCCATATACCTCAGTGAGCAGTACGCACCTTCCATGTGCAGAAAGGAACACGACAAGAAGCAAGACAAGTTATGCTTCCCTAGAGCCAGCCTGCATGGTTCGCAACAGGTACTATTATCTAAAATATATAAAGAACTTGTATGACTCAACAACCACCAAAAATCCCCAACCCAATTAAAAAGTAGGTATCAGACCTGAACAAACACTTCACAAATGGCCAACAGACATAAGAAAACATGCCTAACTTCATTAACTATTAAGAAAATCCAAATCAAAACCACATTGTGATACCACCTCACACCTGTTAGAATAGTTATTATCAATAAGATAAAGAATAACAAGTGCTGGAGAGGCTCTGGAGAAAAATAAACCCTCACAACTGTTGGTAGAAATGCACTTTGGTGCAACTGCTATGGAAGACAGTGTGGAGGTTCCTCGTATAATTGGAAATAGAGTTACCGTATGACCCTTCTGGGCATCCATCCAAAAAATTTGAAAACCTTAGTCCAGAAAGACTAATATACCCCAATTTTCATCGTAGTGATTATCACTGTGGCCAAGTCATGGAAGCAATGGAAGTACCCTTCTATAGATGATCAGATAAAGAAGCTGTGGTATATATACAAAATGAAATATTAATCAGCTATAAGAAAATGTGAAATACTGCAATTTGCAACAAAAAGTATGGACCTTGAGATCATCATGCTAAGCAAAATAAGCTAGACCAAAAAAATATAAACAAAAATAAATAAATAAAAACAAGAACCATATGAGTTTACACATGTATAGAACATAAAACTGAAAGCAAAAAACAAACAAACAAAAAAAACCAGAAACTAATGAACATAGTCAATAGTTCAGTGGTTACCTGAAGGCAAGTGGGGATGGGTTGGGAAAGGAGAGAGAAAGTCAAATATATGGTGATGAAAACAGAACTGAAACTGGGTGGTGAACACATAATGCAACACATAGACAATGCACTGTAGAATTGTACTCCTGGAACCCATGTAATTTTTGCTAACCAAAGTCACCCCAATAAATTTAACGATAAAAGCATATTACAAAATTCAGCATCCATTTATGAAAAGAACTTTCAGCAAACTAAAATTAGAAGGAACATTTCTCAAAAAATAAACGTCATATATGACAAACCCACAGCTAATATCATACTCGATGGGGAAGAGCTAAAAACATTCCTTTTATGATCAGAAACATGAAAGGGATGCCAACTTCTACCACTTTTAGTACTAAAACATGTAGCCACAGAAATCAAACATAAAATAATAAAAGTATTCCAAATTCAAAGAAAGAAGTAAAATTGTCATTAATTCCAGTGAAATATTATATATTAAAGAGCCCCAAAATTTTTACCAAAAAAACTATTAGATAGGATACATAAATTTATAAATAATAAGATACAAAATTAATATTAAAAAATTGGTTGCATTTTTATACACCAATAACAAATTATTTATAATAATTAAGAAAATATTCCATTTGCATAAAAAATAAAATTTTTAGAAATAAATTTAGTAAGGATATAAAAGAGCTATGCTCAGAAAATGATAAGACATTGAAGAAAAAATTAAAGATGCAAATAAATGGAAATACAAAGCCTGCTCATAGATAGAAAGAATATATACAGTTAAAATGTCCACGCTTCCCAAAACAATCTATTGATTCAATGTAATCTCTATCAAAGTACCAATGGAATTTTCATAGAATTAGAACAAATAATTCTAAAATTTATGTGAAATGATAAAAAAATCTGAATAGCAAAACCAATTCTGAGAAAAAATCATGAGTGGAAGTATCATGCTGCCTAATATCAAATTATATTACAAGGCCATAGTAATCAAAACAGTATGTTATTGGCATAAAAACAGACAAATAAATCAATAAGAAAATAAAAATCCCAGAAATAAATTCATGCCTACATGATCATTTTATCTATGACAAAGGAAGTAAAAATGTATTTGTGAGTAAAGGTAGTTTATTCAATAAGTTGTGCTGAGAAACCTGGACAGATACATGCAAAATAATAAAACTGGACTACCTCCTTATGCTGTATAATAGAATACACTCAAAAATGCATTAAAGACTTAAATGTAAGACCCAAAACCATAAAACTTCTCAAAGAAGATATAGAAAGTAAACTCTCAGACATTACTCTTAATGACATTTTTATTAATATATCTACTTGGGAAAGGGATACAAAAAATAAGGAAGTAAACTACATCAAACTAATAAGTTTTCACAGGAAGGAAACCATGAACAACAACAAAAATTACATCTTATTGGATATGAGAAGGCATTTGCCAATAATACATGTGATAAGAAGTTAATATTCAAAATTCATTTTAAAAAATTCATACAACTCAACACCAGAAAAACAATCAATCCAATTTAAAAAATGGGCAGAGGACCTGAATAAAAATTTCTCCAAAGACAGCATACAGATGACGAATAGGCATATTAAAATATACTCAAAATCTGTAATTAACAGAGAAATCCAAGTTTTGCTCTTGTCAGAATGCTGTCATCAATGAATAAACAAACAAGTATTAGCAAGGATGTGAAGAAAAGAGAACACTTGTGCACTATTGGTGAGATTTCAAATTGCTGTAGCCATGAGAAAGAGTATGGAGATGCCTCAAAAAATTAAAAATAGAACAATGTTATGACCCAGCAATTCCACTCCTAGGTATTTATTCAAAGTAATCCAGAACATTAATTTGAAAAAATATATGCACTCCTATATTTACTGCAGCACTATTCACAAAAACCAAGAAATGGAAACTGAAATGTCCATCAATAGATGATTGGATACATAAATTGTGATACATGTATACAATGGAGTATTACTCTAACATAAAAAAAACCTGAAATCTGAAAAACAACTAAATGGTGGTGTGAGAGGGACCCCTGAAAAACTCCCCTGGAGATTACAACAAATAAAACATCTATAACACAACTAAGGACTCCCTAGGCAATGCACAGACACAGCTAAGAAACCCACTCATTGCATTAAAGTACCTGTAGGTGAGCAGAGGGGCAAAAGAATGGGGGAAATGGGGAAGTGCAGAGATGCGGTCTGCATGTGGGTCCCTGCTTGGAACTCTACTGCTAGAGGAGAAAGGAGGAAAAGGCAACAGGTGAGCACTCTGGACCTAACTGTTTCTGCTGGATAGAGAAAAGGAGGCCCAGAGGTAGGGGCAATGAGACACCTCAACTAGACCTCACTTTGGCCCCAGTATGTGCAGACCAAGACCAAGAGATACAGTGGCACAACTTCACTCTGGTTCCAAGAGGAGGAGGAATGAAGGGGTGGTGAGGAGCCACAGCATTACGCTGCTCACTCCAGGAAGGAGAAAGAAAGAGCAAGTTGCACACATGTTTCTTGGACCCAAACCTGCCTGGTCTGAGAGACCAGTATACAGGACTTACTCCGAGGCTCAGGGCAGAGGCCTCGGGGCAACTGAGAACAGAAAAGTGTGAGCCCACACAGTCCAACCAGCCCCACAGCCCCAAGAAGAAAACACAGGCATGAACCTGGTCACCCTTCCACACCCATCTATCCTTTCAGACCTCTGTATTCTCACCTTCTCCTGGCATTAGCAGTAAGCCCAGAAGAAACTTCAGTAGTGAGTACTGGGTTAAGGAGCCGAATATCTACAGAGAGGCTACAGAATGAGAAACCAGAGAAAGGAAACTCAAAATAAATTCAAACAGCAGAAAATCAAACCAAACAAGATGGGAACAAACAACCCATTATAGCCAGAGCTCAAAACAATGACAATAAAAATGCTCAGGGAACTTAATGATAATTTCAGCAGAGACATAGTAAGCATAAAGGAAGACATATAAACTATTATAAAACACCAGGCAGAGAGAAAAATTACAATAACTGAAATGAAGAATGGAATAAAAGAAATCACCAGACTATATGAAGCAGAAGCACAAAGCAGTGATTTGCAAGAGAAACTAGCAGAAAGCACCCAATCAGAAAAGCAAACAAACAAACAAAAGAATCTAAAAACAACCAAACAAAAATAGTTTGAGATTTCTCTGGAACAACATTAAACACAACAACATCATATGATTTACATCATAGAATTATCAGAAGGGGAAGAAAGAATGGAATTGAGAACTTATTTGAAAAAATAATGACTGAAAAATTTCCTAACCTGGCAAAGGATATGAACATACAATCCCAGGAAACACAGGGAGTCCCAAACAAGATGAACCCAAACAGGAACACACCAAGTCACATCATAATTAAAATGGCAAAAGTTAAACGAAACGAGAAAATTCTAAAAGCAACAAGAGAAATACAAGTAGTAATTTACAAGGGGACACTCATTTGACTCTCAGGAAATTTTTCATCAGAAATTTTGCAGGACAGAAGGGAATGGCAGAAAATATTCAATGTGATGAAAACCATGGCTCTGCAACCAAGATTAATGAATGTATCAAGCAAGGCTAGCATTCAAAATTGAAGGACAGATAAAGAGCTTTTCAAACAAACAATCAAACAAAAAGCTAAAGGAGTTCATCACCACCAAACCAGTACCAAAAAGAATGTTATAGGGTCTTCTTTAAAATGGGAGGAGGGATGGGAGTATGGGTAAAAGGTAATTAAGAAGTTTAGTTACCTTTACAAGGCAATAATCTTGGGGATATAGAGTATAACATGGGAATATGGTCAAGGTTGCAGTAACTTTTTGTGGTGCCAGATGGGTACTAGAATTGTTGGAGTGGTGGGAGGAAAGCTGGAAGGGTGAGTAAAAATGGGGAGGAAATCAAGAATTATGAATTCATAGTCACAGAATCATGACAGGGATAGATTGTAGCATATAGCATACAGTCAGTAACATTGTGATAATTATGTATGGTGTAAGAGGTGAACAAGATGTATCAGAATGAAGATTTAGTAAGTTATATAAATGCCTCATCACTATCCTATACCGCTAAAACCAATATAATATTGTATGTCAAATGTAGTTAAAAAATAAAAAGGTCTCTAAAAGAAAGAGTGAGATTTTGCCATGTGCAACAACATGAATGAACCTAGCGGATGTTATGCTAAGTAAAAAAAATCAGACTGAGAAAGCCAAACTAATTTGAATGTGGAATATAAATAACAGAATGAACAAAAATAGACTCATAGATAGAGAGGAACAAACTTGATGGTTGCTAGATGAGAGGGGTTTGAGAGGATGAATGGGAAAGGTGAAGAGATTAGGAAGTACAAAATGCTAGTCACAAAATAGAAGAATGTAAAATACACTATGAAAAATGCAGTCAATAATGTTGGAAAAACTATGTATGGTGTCAGATATGTACTGCACTTATTGGTGGGACCATTGCATAAATTGTATAAATGCCTAGCCACTATGTAGTACACCTGAAACTAATATAGAATAATGTTGAATTTCAATTTTACACACAAACATGTAGTATATATAGACACAGGATGTAGAGTACAGTATAGGCAATATTGTAATAGCTATGTATAGTGTCAAATGATTGGAGTTATCACTTTTTAAAGAGTATAGATGTTTGATCATATGTTGTTTTGTACCCCTGAAACTAATAATAAAAATAAGTAAATAATAAATTAATAAAGTTCATTATAAAGTCCTCCATCCAGAAAACATAAGTAACTTACATAGGAAGAAACTTACTGTTGGTGAAAAAAAAATCACCAACAAAAGCCAGATATAAAATGAACATCAGGTTGAAAGTCCTCCCCTTCTGTAGTCTTTCTACAGAGCACAACTCTCAGTCAACGCTGTTTTTTGTACCAAGAAAGTGAAAAGTAAAACTATCTGGAAAAAAAAGTTAATTAGGATAAGATTGCTAAAAACAGTATCATTAAGTAGAATACAAATATACCTGAATGGAAGAACCCATTTAGTCAAAGTGACATCAACAGCTTTTATTTCAACAAACATCTTTGAAGAGTTCTCTATGTGCAAGGTATAAAGACAACAGAGAAGACTCAGATATGGTCCCAAAATCTAAGGGCTTATAGCCTCCAAAGTGTACACTTACACTTACTATCATTATACAAGGTCTAAAGTCCCTCACGTTAAAAAATAAATAAAAATAAAACATTTTTATTGTTTATTGAACCCACAATTGTACTTGGGAGAGAACTGGATTGACAAACAGCATATTATTTCCAAATCCCAGCAAACACAAAAGTTGTTATGTGATTGATTATACAATGATGTACATCTTAATCTCCAAAATTACTCAGTATAAATTTTTCATAGCACTACATAAACATTTAACTTGCTAGCAGAAAAGAAAATAAATAAATGAAGAAATGCTTATCTAGATGAAAGACTTTTTTGAAGAAGACTAACCATGGTTCCCCACCACCACCATATTTACTGACCAGAAACATTATTATAGGAAACATTTACTGAATTCTCATTAATCAAGTTAAGAGAAAAATGAACAGTATTTTACTGAGTTAAATATAGCAAATGTCTCCTTCTTTTTCTTTATTTTCTTTGTCCCTGATTGTATTAGACAACTTAATTATATAGCAGAAATATCCCCTAAATCTCAAAAGTGAAAACCATTCTTTAAGACTGAAATTATGAATTCTTAAACCCCACAAGATTATCCAAATTTCCAAACTTCCTTTTGGCATTTGAATTGTGACTTTTTAAAACACTACTTAAATATTTTTGGTCTGTAAGTAGACTATACATTTGTCAAACACCAATATTTTTTAAATATGTCAATGTATCCAAAAGTATTTTCAATTTATATTTCTGTGGCTTGGAACTAAGAATTTTTGATACCTCAAGAACTACCATTTTAATATTTGTACAGGCAAAGAAAAACTGCATGTCATAAACCATCATCTACCTTATTATTATTATGCTAGAAAATGAACTTTTAAAATTTTGGGATGCCAAACTTTTATGTTAGCCTTATTGCAAGCCATCTCTGTGTAAACAAAAGGTGAAGATATTTAACAAGTAGAAATAAATGTGCATGATTCACCAGCACAGTTAATGAAAGATTGTTCAGCCTTATAACCACGACTAATAGGAAGATTTATTACCACAGCTGCTTGTATTAAACTTCTTTTCCTTGCAGTTGAAGGACTCAAATTTCTTCTTGGAGGTTAGTCATTTGTTGGGGTGTCACCAATTGCAAAATGCTTCTGTTATGAATGAGGTGAACTCTGTTATTGTCCTGCAACCCTAATTCAGTGAGTAATTTTCATCTCTTTGTGTGTCTTTTCCCAACCATTATCAAGAACAAATTTTAAAGACTTAAACAGTCAAACTTCCTTTAGTTGTTACTCAATCCTAAATTCAGATGGCATTTTTCCTGATGATGTGATAACGTCACAAGGAAAAGTATGATGAAAAGATATTTTGACACATGTTTACAAGAATGAAATTAAAGCTGAAAGAAAGATCTACATGTGGCACGAAAGTATAAAAGAAGCTAACATATCATGAGTGGCTACCATTGTGACAGGCATTCTTCTAGTTTCTTTATAGAAATTCATGTAATTTTTGGAACAATCCTGCAAGAGTTTATGTAATATTCCCATTTCACATATGAAGAAATTGACTTTCTTAAGATTTTGCAGCTTATTAGTAACTGAACCAGAATTTAGGCTTAAATCCAGCTCTCTTGCTTTCTTTTTGTATATGAATATTCTACCTTTTGGGTACGAAGAGTTATCCAATTGTATCCAGCATTAATATAACTGTACAATATAGAGGGATTTGTTTCTGAGTCTAAATAAGAAAATCCTAAAGTCAAATACATTTTAATTATTTCAATCCCTATCAAAATCATGAAACACAGACAGGGCTCTGTATTTTGCTTTCTCCCTTATATTCCTTAAAAAATAATTTCGACATTGTGTTTCTGTCTGTTATTTTAATTTGGTAATATTCTATAATTTTTTTTCCTGTTTCCTCTTTTATTATGTTATGTGTCTCAGTTCTGGATAGTTTTTGGACCATAAAGTTCATGTAAAAGGAAGTTTTATGTGTACAGTAGTCCTGTTACTTCAGCATGCATCTTATCTCCATTTCCCTCTGCAAATTCAGACCTTAATCCCTTCCCCTTTTATGCTTTTGTTGTTACAAATTACCTCTATTTAGGCTGTGAGTTAATTTCTAAGTTTCAATAGCAAATTGTCTTCATTTTCTTTTTCTTTTGTATGTCTCTATCCCATTTGATAGATAATTGGATTAAAAATGTGGTACATATATGAAATGGAACATTACTCAGCTATAATAAAAGATGAAATATTGCCATTTGCAACAACATGGATTTTGAGATTACATGATAAGTATAAGAAGTTAAAAAAAGTCAGAAAATAATAAGAACCATATGACTTCACTCATATTTGGGATATAAAACTGAAAGCAGCAAACAAACAAAGATGAATAAATGAAAATTCATAAACACAGATGATTCAGTAGTTACCAGAGGGTGAGGAGAAAGGAAGAATTGTAGAAGACAGTAAAGAGAGTCAAATATATGGTGATGAAAGGACAATTGACCTTAGGTGACAAGAACACAATGCAATATATAGATGATGTACTTTATACTTTTTTTAAAATTTATTTTTATTGTTAGACTTATTGGGGTGACATCTGTTAGCAAGGACTACATAGGTTTCAGGCATACAATTCTACAGTGCATTGTCAACTTGTTGTATAATGAGTTCACCACTTAATGTGACCTCTTTTTCCATTACGGTATATTTAGCATGATATTTTATACTTGTAGCCTTGAGAGCTACATAATTTTACTAATCACTGTTACCCTAAGAAATTTCATTATAAGTAAGAAAGTAAGTAAGTAAATAAATAAATAAAATACTTTTCTATGAAGTTTTTCTTATGGTTACCAGAGGATAAGGGAACAAGGGGGGGAAAAGAAGAGGGTATATGGGGTCAAATATATGTTGATGGAAGAAAATTTGACTTTGGGTGATGAATGTATAATTCAATATATAGAATATCTATTATAGAATTATACACTTGAAACCTATATAATTTTATTAACCAACAGCATCACAATAAATTTAATTAAAAAACCATATAAAAACACTAGAAACATGTATTCCAAAATTTGTGATGCCCCTCTTTACAATTTCTGGTAATATTGTCTTCATGAAATTATTTTATGTAAAAAGATTTCTCCATCATCCTTTAAGCTCTTATTTAGAACTATATGGAGATGGTAGGAACTGCACATAGTAAGCTTCTGTCAATTGAAAATATACTTCAGAATAATTGAACAACAAAACAAGTGAGATTTTAGTAAATCCACCAGCTGCTTGTTTATTTCATGTCATTATGGGTGATGTTGTTCTACTATTGAATTTACTGATTACTTTAACTACATATATACTTTCTAATTTATCATACATAGGTGGTTTTAAGAAAACATATAAGAATTCAAAAAACTGAAATACAAAGAAGTATTTCATTTACAACTGAATTATTGATATAAAACTTAAAATTATTATTTTTAATTGGTGGACCAACTTAAATAAAGCTGGCTATAAATGTGCACATTTTGGTAGAAAGATGCAGCATATTTGCTCTTTTTTTTTGGTTAAGAATAAAGTCAATCATCTAGCTATGTTTCTTTATGAAAGTAATAATTCTGTTTAGCTCAATGTTAATGATTATCTTGCCTGACCAGATATATATAAGTACCTCTAATGGGAATCTAACAGTCTAAACAATGTGATCAGCTTTTCCTGATTATATAATGTTCTATAAGAATAAAAATCAAAGAACACCTCTATTTTCATCATTAGATATTTGAACAGCTAAGCCTAAATCAGTAAATCAAATGACATATAATAATGTTCCAGAACATGAACTGTAAGTGGCTAATAAGATGCTGTTCCTATTTCCTTATGTAGTTGACATTGCTTTGTTTTGTTTTGTTTTTATTTCCCAGAACTTGAGACAACTAAATTGGCAATTTAGAGAGAGATGATGCCTCTGAGGTGACTGAATTCATCCCTGTCGAATTTTTCCATTAGCCTCAAATCCAGGCTGCCATCTGCTTGGGACTGCTATTTTTCTACCTGGTCAAAATATTTGAGAGCAGTCTTATTGTTGTAGTGACATGGGATTCTTGACTTCATACTTCATAAATGCTTTTCTCAGTATTTTTTTTAAATATCTGTTACTCTACCAGCTGGGAGCCATAT
The DNA here is from genome assembly GCA_004026885.1 of Lyroderma lyra. Lineage (NCBI taxonomy): Eukaryota > Metazoa > Chordata > Mammalia > Chiroptera > Megadermatidae > Lyroderma > Lyroderma lyra. The sequence goes on along the minus strand of PVJL010009794.1, from coordinate 42,339 downwards.
GTTTTGGCTCAATGCTTCAGGGATTTTCCCACCATTATCTGTACCAGCTGTTATGCCCAGATGACCACATTTGTCTTTCTGGGGACAACAAGAGTCTCTTCTACTTGCTGTCATGGTTTATGATAGGTTTGTTGTAGTCTCCAGCCCCCTTTGTTACACCATTATTATGAACAACTGGATTTGCATACAGTTAGATTTGGGAAATAGGGCCAGTGACTTCTTAGTAATATTCATACCGATTATTGCAATTTCTGCTCATTATTGTGGACACAGTATCAACTATTTTACTTCTGAGATCTGCTCAGACACCAGTGACAGTCTGATTCTGGGTCCGGTTATCAGTGTATTCACACTGCCACTGCCCTTCACCTTCGTCCTCATTTCCTAATACCAAATTGTAGTTGCTGTGCTGAGGATTTGTTCTATGGAAGTCAGGCTCAAAGTTCTCCACCTGTGGATCTTATCTAACTGTAGTCACCATAATTTGTTTAACAACCATCTACATGTACTTGAAACCTCAGTCATGAAGAGGATAAATTTTTCTCAATATTTTATGAATCAGTTACATTCATCTTAAATCCCCTTATTAACAAACAGAAATAAGGGCGTGAAAGGTGCACTTAGGAAGTTAGTGAAAACAAATAAAAAATCCCAATAGTTCTCTTTAACCCTCTCCAATGTGCAGGAAGAAAAAATAAACACTCTGTTCATAAAATTTCAATTATGTTTTTTTTTAAATAATCATCAATATATACAACAAAATAACAACAAATATCTTAGTGGGTATCATTCCCCAAAACGTTAAAGCCAAGCTTGCTGTAAAGAATTACATCCAATCCCAGAGTAAAGGGTTAAAGCCAGGCCCGCCACCGAGGCTTGACCTTGGCATAATCAGTCCATGTCTAGGGTTGAGGAATTTCCAGAGTTGACATTTACTGCACATGTACTAGCTTATGTAACCATGAAAACCCAAGCAACTGCTACTGGGAAGATGTGACAAGATACCACTTTTGTTTGAATACATATATATATAGTCACAGGTGTGCAATAAAGTAGCTTGTTTGCTTTCTGGCATGTTTATGGTCCTCCTACATTGGCTCCACATGTGTTATTTCAACTGGGTGTACCACTGCCAAAATCTGTCCTGCCTAAAAACCTTGGCAATGACATTTGGCATAGTCTGCAAGATAAAGTGAGTACTACTCCCAGTGCCTCTGTGGATCCCTGGATGGAAGAAATGTGGCCTTCCACCTCTATATTGTACCCAGTGGCCATATACCTGGCCACATGTACAGCTCTGGAAGACTAGGATGAGATTAGGCCAACACTTGAGGATATTAAGAAAGCCCTGGAATCTATGAAACTGAACATTCCGCTGGCACAACAGGAGGTGGCCAGCCACATAGCCTGGATGCTTCTGGCAGTGCTGCAGCATGCCAGACAGGAGATACAGGAGCAAGCTCAACAGGTATGTTAGCTACAGCACCAGGAAGAAACACTGGAGGAGCATCTGGTGGCTGCTAAACATAGGCTGCAGGGCTTAGAAGAGTTTGCACTGCCTTAGCAGGTATGACAAAGGGCTGGGGAAACAGTACCAGGTTGGCTATTGGAATTATGGGATGATGAGGTGGAAGGAACAGAGTTGTCCCCTGATGAAATGTCCCAACTGGCATCCATTATAGTACTCCCCCTTTTGAGGCAAAGGCTACAAAATATTGCCCATACTAACCATGATGCAGGGAATCATTCCCTGAACAATTGGTTAATGACAGTGGCCCAAACAGTTTGGGCAGATACCAGTGAGTTGCCTGAGATTGTGAGCAACTGGGCCACATACTCGGACCTAGAGCAAATTATATGGGAGATGGGCATGCGACAGATGATGTTTCAGATATGCTACAATAGCCCTGATGAGGAAGCTTTCACTACTAGGATGAAGGACCGCATCCTAGCCTCAGGACCCCAGGAACTTTTGGGACTATGGCAGCTCTTCTAACTTCCTGCTAGATAGGCAGGTGCATGAAATAACAGCTGCCCTAGATGGATCGGTGGATGTGGAAGTGAAACAAAAGAAAAAAGGCAGCCAGGTGAGGTCGCTACAGGGCCCCAAGGGGCCCCCACCCAAAGGACTCCCAAAAAATAAAGGGGCCCAAAAGGGTGGCATTCAGCCTGCAGTAAGAGTGAGCTGAAAGCAGATGTTGTTTGATCTTTCAGCTGCGGGAGTAGCTGCAGAGATAATAGAGCATCAGCCTACGGGAGTACTGCTGGCTATGTGGAAGCAGCTGAAACCTGAGCAGCAGCTTACTCCCCTGCCAGGTGCTCCACTCCCAATTCAGGAGTTGAGACTGACTGATTTTTACCCAGACTAGGGGTCTGGCCAAGGTACCCAGCTGAGGGGAAATCCAGGGGACTGGAAAACACATGTTGAACTTAGAATTTATTGGTCCCCCCATAATATGCACCGGGTACTAGCCCTTGTGGACACTGGAGCCAATAGCACTTTGCTACATGAAAACCTGGATCACTTTAGCAGTCCTATGGCCACCATGGAGGGATATGGAGGCAAGATGATATGGGCCAAACAAGCAGTTGTGACCCTGAGCATAAGGCGACCACCCACAGAAGACTATAAAGTCTTTTTTTCTTTTATGTATGTGGGTAGTTCCCTGGCTGGGAATTGAACCCAGGCCGCAGTGTTGACAGCACCAGCGCTGAAGCCTTAAGCCACTACACCACCAGGGAACTCCTAGACTATAAAGTCTATGTCTCCTCTTTCACAGAATATATTCTGGGGGTAGATGGGCTGCAAGGATTGGTGATGTCAATGACAATGGGAGAATTTTGCCTGCATATACAAGTGGTAAAGACTATTGTTCAAGGGTATCCCCATCATGCCCCCTTGGTATTGCCCCAGGCTACCTGTGTTGTGCATACAAACCAATATTGGTTACCAGGAGGGCATGAAGAGATTGGCTGTTCCATTCTTAAACTTGAAGAAACCCAGATAATCCGCCCAATGCATAGCCCTCACAATTCTCCTGTATGACCAATGAGAAAGTCCAACAGCTCCTGGCAAATGACTATGGACTATCGGGAGCTGAAAAAAGGGATGCCTTCATTTCATGCAGTAATGCCCAATATTATGGATCCTATGGGCAAATTCACACATGAACTGGGACAATATCACTATGTGGTGGATTTGGCAAATGCCCTTTTTTCCATAGATACAGTGCCAGAGAGTCAAGAGCAGTTCACCTTCATGTGAGAAGGACGACAATGAACTTTCATGGTGCTTCCCCAGGGATATCTGCACAGTCCCACCTTGTGCCACAGACCGGTGACTCAGGACTTGTCCACCTGGTGGAAGCCAGCAGGAATGCATCTGTTCCATTATGTTGATGACATAATGCTAACTTCTGATTCTCTTGCAGAGCTTGAGACTGCTGCCACCAGTCTACAAGAAGCCCTCGAGACCTGGGGGTGGGCCATCAACAAAGACAAGGTCCAAGGTTCTGGCTTCTCTGTCAAATTTTTGGGAGTTGTCTGGTTGGGTAAGACTGAAGTTATGCCACAGGCAGTCATAGATAAGATAAAGTCATATCCTTGGCTGACAACAGTAAAGCAATTGCAGAGCTATTTGGGTTTGATAGGCTGCTGGAGGGTATATATTCCTCATTTAGCCACTTTAACTCACTCCTAACATTGCCTGATATGGTGAGGGGCTACTTGGGATTAAAACCCAGAGATAGAACAGTCATTTTGAGCCACCAAGCAGGTAGTGGCTCAAACCCTAAACCCTGCAGGTGGTTGGTGCTACCCTACCGTTCCTTTTAATGGTTTCAGTGGATGACAATGGGTTTGGATGAGACTTATGGCAGGAACATGGGACTCCTAAAGTGCTCACTGGTTTTTGGCCTCACTTGTGAAAAGGAAGAGTAGCCCACTATTCCCTTATAGAGAAACACCTAGCTGCTATTTATTCTGCCCTTTTGGCCTGTGAGACTGTAACAGGTCCGAAACTTGTAACCATCCAATCAAGGTATCCAGTAGAGTGCTGTTTGCAGTCTTTGTTACAGACACCATGGACAGGGGTGGCTCAAACCCCTACCTTGACTAAATGGGGATCTATTTGGAAAAGAGGGCCTGCTTCTCATCCAGTCCTTTATCAGATCAATTACATGCCTTGCTAGGACCTATAGAATTTCAAGGAGAAGAGCCATCCCCACTGATGGAAGCTGAAATGTCTATGGCTAGGCCCTATTTAGAGGGGCAAACCCCTATCCCAGCAGATACCTGGGGTACAGGTGGCTCCTGCCGAGGGCAACCACCTACAAGGGCGACTGTGGCAATACAGCCATCTACAGATGTATTTTGGTATGAGACAGAGACTGGACAATCCAGTGAATGGGCTGAATTAAGGGCTATGTGGCTACTGTTGATGAATGAATCAGGCCCCATACACGTCTTTACAGATAGTTGGGCAGTATACAAAGGTTTAACACTCTGGCTCCCCCACTGGGCAGCCCAAGATTGGCTGATAGGGCACCATTCTTTGTAGGGGAGGGCTCTTTGGCAGGACTTAAATACACAGGGTCTCCAGGAGGGTGTTACCATTTACCATGTTCCAGGATATAATCCTTTAAAGGCACCTGGAAATGATGCTGCTGATACTCTTGCTCAAATGAGGGCAAGCCAGTTACTGCCCCACCTGGGAGATCCAGGTCCCTGGCTACATCGCAAACTGAGACACCTTGGAGCCCGAATCATGGAACAGATAGCTCGTCGATAGGGTATGTCCCTGACCCAGGCACAATGTCAACAAGCTGTGCAAGACTGGCATGCTTGTGCAGAACAGCACCCCTACTAGCACTGTCCCCTGTGAGAACCGGGTGTTGTGCCAAAGGGTGGGCAGCCATTTCAGGAATGGCAAGTGGACTATATCAGGCTCTTGCCAAAAGCTCATGGTTGTCAATATGCCTTCACAGCAGTGGATACAGGAACTGGGTTAGGATATGCCTGGCCTACAGCTGTGGCAACTCAAGAACATACCCTTGCTGCACTTGATCAGCTGAGCACTGCCTATGGGACTCCTATGGTAATTAGCAGTGACTGGGGCACTCACTTTACTGGATACAAAGTACAGGTTTGAGCTCATCAGAATGATGTTGATTGGCAGCTGCATGTACCTTACCAGCCCCAAGCCGCAAGTATGATAGAATGATATAGTGGTTTATTAAAGGAAAAATTAAAAGTCCTGGCCCCCTGTTTATGCAAATGGAGAACTAATCTGCCCACTGCAGTTAGGCTATTGAATGAACAACCCAGATGCACTGGTTTGTCCCATTAGACAAAGTTGTTCAAGGGTCACTTCATTTTTTAAGAATATGTCCTAATTATGCTGACCCACACCTGATGTCAAAAATATATAATGGGTCTTTACTCCTCCCTGATCCTGACTCATTGGCACCAGGAAAACAAGCCATAATTATCATCATGGTCTTGGACCACCCAGGCCTCCCATGAATCTTGGCTGGATCTAATAGAAATTTGGGGTGTTGAACACAAGGAATGATTGATCTTGAAACCATGTTTGGGATGCTGGCCCAGAGTTTGGGGTTATGGGTGGGGCCAGTTGCCTGCCTTTCCAAACAACTCTAAGGAGTCTCAAGGGGATGGCCCCATGCCTAAGAGCACTTACAGTCACAGCCATGCTGGTGCAAGAGCCCAATGGGTTGACTCTGGGTCAGGACTTAGGGGTACGAATTCCATATGTAGTGGTTGCTCTGATAAACACTAAGGGGTACCACTGGCTGACAAGTCCAAGGCCTGCTGTGTGAAAAGCCAAGACTAACAATAGTGGTTGTGTCCTCCTTAGGCCCAGCCACCCTACTGCCGGTTGAAGATAGGGAACCTGAGCATGACTGTGTGGAAGTCTTGCGTTAACGTATTCGAGCCAGCCTGAACTGCTTGACTAGCCACTAGGGGGCCCAAATTTGGAGCTTTTTGTAGATGCAAGCAGTTTTATCAACTCCATGGGAGGAAAGATAGGCAGTGTATGCAGTGGTGACTTTGACTGAAGTAATTGAAGCAAAGCCCTTACCCCAAGGAATGTCCACCCAGAGCACAGCGCTAGTAGCCCTGGCTTGGGCCCTGGAGATGAGCGAAGGAAGAAGTATGGACATCTTCACAGACTCACAATTTGCTCTTCTTGCCCTCCATGTGCATGAGGACATTTATAGAGAAAGGGGACTTTTAACAGCAGAAGGGAAGGATCTAAAATATCCAGGTTAGATTTTCCAGCTCCTGGAGGCTATATGGATGCCTAACCCAGTAGCACTTGTCCACTGCCAAGGGCATCAAAGGACAGGAATCACTGAAGCACAGGGAAATGCAAAAGCAGACACCAAGGTGAAGAGGCCTGCCACCCTTCCATACTAGGCTGCCACTGTGGTCCTTCTAATCCCATGGGCACCAGATTTGACTCCTGTGTATTTGGAGGGAGAGAAAAAATGGATGAAATAAGAAGAAGCTAAAGAGGCTAGAGAAGGACGGAGAAAACTGCCAGATTTTCCATTCTCCATTTCTCTTCTATCAACTCTTGCTAAAAAGGTCAGTCAACATTTTCTGACATGCAGTCAGCACAATGCAAGGCAGGGACTGTCCCTGATGCCTGGGATCCAATCTTATGGGGCCGCCCTCTTCAAAGATATGCAAGTGGATATTACTAAGATGCCCCAGTGTGGAGGAAACTGATATCTTCTAGTTCTGGTCTGCACATACTCAGGGTAAGTAGAAGCCTTCCCTACCAGAACCAAAAAGTCTTGAGAGGTAGCAAGGAAACTACTGAGAGAAATCATTCTCCAGTTTGGATTGCCACTTTGGATTGGATTGGACAATGGACCAGATTTTGTAGCCGAGGTTGTGCAAGAGACTGCCAAAGTTTCAAATATCATGTGGAAGCTCCATGCAGCATATCAGCCTCAGAGCTCAGGCAGGATAGAGCGCATGAATAGAACCCTAAAGACAGGAATTAGTAAGTTCTGCCAGGGGGCAAAGCTTAGGTGGATACAGGCCCTACCATTAGTCTTGTTCAAGATTAGGTGTACTCCTTCTAAGAGGTCAGGATATTCTCCCTATGAGATAATGTTTAATAGACCTCCTCTAATCCTCTGAAATTTTCCAGGGACCCCTGGAGAAGTAGGAGAGACAGAAATACACAGACAATTAGAAGCTTTAGGGAAAATAACAGAAAATATATCCACTTGGATGACAGAAAGGGCCCCTGTTAGTCTCTCTGCACCTGTTTATCTTTTCTCTCCAGGAGACCAAGTCTGGGTCATAAATTGGAACTTGACCCTCCTCAAGCCAAAGTGTAAAGGTCCTTACACAGTCATCCTGACCATGCCTACCAAAGCCAAAGTGGAAAGAATGCCTTCCTGGATTCACTACAGGAGATTAAAGAATACACCAACCCCTACAAGGTTACACGATGAGAGATCCACATGCCCTGCTGTAGCCACAAACTGGGAGCTGGCTGGTCAACACATGGCCAAAGCTTGGGGAAAATCATCATGGGACTCATCCTAATTAAACTTTGGACTCTGGAAAAAGGGGAGGAAGAATGCAATTTGTGTATGCATGTTACTAAGGTGGAACAAAAGGTAACAACCACTTTGATGAATGTGAAGGTACTCAAAAAGGGACTTGCACTTACAATCAAACTCAGTATGTGACCCAGAAAAGATATGGTGAGACCCTAAAGTGAAAAATCATACAGGGTCTCAAAGTGGGGAATGAAGGAGGCCCTGCCATAAAGTTATCTGATTCAGCTGATGATTCTGCTGATTCATTTCGCCTGTAACAACCCACCAATGCATTAGGACCACCAATGAAAAGGCAATATGGTTGCTTCTTTAAGCCTGTAAGTTCTATAAAAGGACAAGACCAGAATGAATCAGGGAGCTTAGCCATTTTAGACTTTTGACTGCCGCAGCTATGCTGGCTGAATAAAGAACCCCTTTCTCTTCTATCTTTGTTGTTTGGGTGATTCTTTCTCTCTGCCAGGTCTAGATTCCTGGAACAGGTATGTAAAGGTGAATTCTACATTCATAGCAGTCAATGAGAGAGTGGTTCTTTCCTGAGGTATAATCCACGCTTTTTTTTTTAGTGACCAAACACCTTCATACTTGCCACACAAGGTGGCTGTAATTAATATATAAGACAGTAGTTGTTCAATCATGCTATAGCATTTGCTCCTCATATCACATCTTTCAGGTGTCTGTCCAAAAGATCACACAATTACCACATTTATGGGATAATATTTCATGGCCAAAAATAAATATATTTTGTATATAAAGCACTTTGTTCTTTAAAAAGTGTTTTTTAAATAAATTATTCTAAATGATACTTACAATTTCTTAAAGTATTTTGAATATTATACACATCAATTAATATTTTCTGAACCAACATTGTTTCTACAAATATTAAATTTTCATCATATAATTTTTTTTTATAAATTGCCTAACCTCAAATTGTTATTCTTTTGCCTTCTTCTATTTCTCTGCCTTCTCTTACATGATATGCATTAGCGACTCTCTGGCCACTTCTCATACACATGCATGAGCTTTAACATTTCTGTTCTACCCAAAAGTCTTCCTGGCAAAAATTGTAGTATTTTCTTCTTCCCCATTTAATAAGATACCATATGTACTTTTTCTTATTGTCAGACAACATTTATTGCACAATTTGTATTCTGTTTACTTGGTGATTCTTTTACTTGTGTTAACCCTCCTTGTTTTATTATATTGGTCACTTTTTAAAAATGTCATTTACCATAGAAACACCCCCCAACACAAATATATATATATATATATATATATATATATATATATATATATATATATATATATATAATTATTATATAATATATACATATATAAATTTTATGTAAAATCACTATGCTGTACACCTTATACTACACAAGGTTATATGTCAGTTACACATTAATGAAGCTGGGGGGGAGACAAAAACCTATAAATAAATGTTTTCTCAGACCATGTGAAAAAATGTTTTAATAATATGTAAATTTTATTCAAGATACTTTCACAAATACTGTCTCATTTGAGCTTTACAATGATATGAATTCATTTTACAGGTGATAAATTCAAGGATCTGAAAGTTGAATAAATTTGTCTAAGGTCTTACAAATAAGTGGTAGAAGTACACTAAAAACTCATTCCTAACCCAAAACCTAAAGATTTTTCCACTGCGTTGCATCTGTAAGTGTGGCGGATTTAGATTTTCTCATCAACATCAAGTTCATGATGCTCTCTCACACTTGAACTGTGAAGTCTGTTGCTGAGTCACTCTTTCATTTTCAGCTTGTTTTTGCATTACCCTTCTATTAGTCTATATCCTGACCTGCATTACAGCTCAATGAAGTATGCTCAGAACTGGCTTAGAGTCATATTAACCTATCTTTATAATCTTTCAAAAATATGGTAACCTTCTTCTCTTCCTGCACATAAGAAAATGTCAGTAGCCTTGTTTGCCTTTTCTTTCCTTTATTACTCTCTCAGTCAACTGCAAATATTCACACTTTGCTCTTTGACATTTTCTATTTTTTTATAATTTTTAATTCTTTTTCTACATTGGTAGTTTATTCTAAACTACCAATTTGTAGTGCTCTACATTGGTAGTTTATTCTAAAACTGAAGATATCTATTTTTATTTTCAAAGAATTTGGCTTCATTTCTTTCCTTGAGGGCTTTCTTCAAATTATTTTCTCATCTGCACCAATCCTCTCTGACAGTTTTAGATGAAAGCTGGGCTTCTCTCCCCTCGGCCAATCCTCATTGTTTACAATTTCTTCTCTTATATAAATGTGTTAATTATCTATTTGCCTCTGCCAAATTTCCAAGCTTTTAAGATATTAATTTCAGCTATGACCATTGTATGATAAATAAAATTGCTGTCTTCATTTTCTATGTTGGACCTGCATACAAGTTCTTTCCACCCATTGTGATAACTTCCATTTTATGTAAGTGTAATGCAAAGTGTTAGCATATGCTTCTGAATAATCCATGAAGTACATATTTTTGTACACATTTTCTAAGAATTCAGCTTTACTGGTCAATTTCCAATTATGTCTGGCCTTATTTCCTTTTCTGTGATGTAATTGAAATACCGCTCTATTCCAAAACTGCTCTATATTATCAAAAATGAAAAAGGGGCACTGCATCTTTAATTTTCAAACCCAAGCTGTTCTCCTCTCCATTTAACATCCTTGATCATGTCTTTCAATTCAGATCTCCTATCTTTCAAATACTGACATGATAATATTTTACCAAAAATTTTCCTTGCTGTTGTAATCGCTTCCTTCTTTTTTAATGAAAAAAATACCAAAGCCATGCCATATGAATAATGGACATGTATCATAAACAAGCAACACTATGTTATAGATATAAGAAAAACAATTAAATTATTTGTGAATAATAAAAATGTGGATTATTCTTTTTTTAAATTCATTTTTATTGTTAGACTTATTGGGGTGACATCTGTTAGCAAGGATTACATAGGTTTCAGGCATACAATTCTACAGTGCATTGTCAACTTGTTGAATAATAAGTTCAACACCTAACGTTACTTCTCTTTCCATCACCACATATTTAGCTTCCCCCCTCCTCTCCCACCCCCTCCCCTTTCTCCCCTCCCTGACCCACTTGTCCCCAAATAAACATTAAATTATTGGTTGCGTCCTTGGGTTGTTTGTTTGTTCATTTCTTTTTTCTTTGCTTTCAGTTTTGTATTCCGCATATGAGTGAAGTCATATAGTTCTTTGTTTTTTCTGTCTGGCTTATTTCACTCAGCATGATGATCTTCAAGTCCCATTTTGTTGCAAATGGCAACATTTCATCTTTTCTTATACCTGAGTACTATTCCATTGTGTATATGTACCACAGCTTCTTTATCTAGTCATCTGTTGCGGGCACTTTGGTATTTTCCATGTTTTGGCACCTGTGAACAGCGTTACGACGAACATTGGGGTACATAAGTCTTTGCAGACAAAGGTTTTCAGGTTTTTTGGATAGATCCCCAGGAGGGCAATTGCTGGGTCAAATGGTAGCTCCATTCCCAATTTTCTGAGGAACCTCCACACTGTCTTCCACAGTGGTTGTACCAGTTTGCATTCCCACCAGCAGTGTACCAGAGTTCCTTTTTCTCCACATTCTCTCCAGCACTTGTTATTCCTTGTCTTGTTGATCATAACCATTCTAACAAGTGTGAGGTGGTATCTCATTGTGGTTTTGATTTGCATTTCCCTGATAGATAATGAAGATGAGCATTTTTTCATGTCTGCTGGCCATTTCTACTACATCGTGGGAGAAGTGTCTGTTTAGTTCTTCTGTCCACTTTTTAATTGGGTTGTATGTTTTGTTGTTGTTGTTAAGTCTTATTAGTTCTTTATATATTTTAGACATTAGACAATTATCTGATGCATTATTTGCAAATATATTCTCCTATTCAGTTGGCTGTCTCTTTGCCTTGTTGATGGTTTCTTTTGCTGTGCAGAAGCTTTTTAGTTTGATATAGTCCTATTCATTTATTTGTGCTTTTACTTCCCTTGCCTTTGAGAACAGGTTCATGAAGTCTTCCTTGAGTCCTAGGTCTATAAGTTTAGTACCAATATTTTCTTCTATACAGTTTATTGTTGCAGGTCTGATATGAAGGTCTTTAATCCATTTTGAGTTAATTTTTGCATATGGAGAGAGTTCACAGCTCAGGTTCATTCTTTTGCCTAGGTTTTTCCAGTTTTACCAGCACCACCTACTAAAGAGGCTGTCTTTTCCCCATTGTATGTTTTTTGCTCCTTTATCAAAAATTATTTGTCCATAAATTTGTGGGTTTATTTCTGAGTTTTCAGTTCTGTTCCATTGGCCTATATTTCTGTGTTTCTGCCAGTACCAAGCTGTTTTGACTATTGATGCTTTGTAATATAAATAGAAGTCAGGAAGTGTAATGCCACCAGCCTTATTCTTTTTATGTGGTATTGCTTTGGTAATTCAAGGTCTTTTATGGTTCCATATAAATCTAATAATTCTTTTATCTATTTCATGAAAGTATGATCGTGGGATTTTAATGGGTATTGCATTAAATCTGTAGATTGCTTTGGGCAGAATAACCATTTTTAACAATGTTAAGTCTTCCTATCCATGAACAGGGGATATTTTTCCACCTCTTAAAGTCTTTTCCCATTTCTTTCAGAAGTGTCTTATAGTTTTCTGTGTATAAGTCTGTCACGTTCATTGTTAAGTTAATTCCCAGGTATTTCATTCTTTTTGTTGTGATAGCAAAAGGAATTGAATCCCTCATTTCTTTTTCTGAGGATTCATTGTTTGTATAAAGGAATGCTATTAATTTTTGTACATTGATTTTGCAAATTTACTATATTTGTTTATTGTTTCTAATAATTTCCTGTTGAACTCTTAGAATTTTTTATATAAAGGATCATGTCATCTGCAAATAGTGACAATTTGACCTCTTCTTTCCCAATTTGGATACATTTTATTCCGTTCCCTTGCCTGATTGCTGTGGCTACAACTTCCAATACTATATTAAATAGCAGTGGTGACAGGTGGCATCCCTGTCCTGTTCCTGATTTTAGGGAAATAGGTTTCAGCTTTTCCCCATTCAGTATGATGTTAGCCAACTTTTTGTCATATATGGACTTTACTATGTTGAGATACCTTCCTTCTATACCTATTTTATTAAGTGTTTTGATCATAAATGGATGTTGTACCTTGTCAAAAGCTTTTTTTGCATCAAATGAAATGATCATATGTTCTTTATCTTTGATTTTGTTTATGTGGTGTATGACATTGATTGATTGATTTTCGTATGTTGAACCATCCTGTGCTGGGATGAATCCCACTTGATCGTGATGTATGATCTTTTTGATGCATTGTTGTATTCTACTCGCTAATATTTTGTTCAGGATTCCTGCATCTGTGTTCATCAGAGATATTGGTCTATAGTTTTCTTTTTTTGTGTTGTCTTTGCCAGGCTTTCGTTCTAGGGTAATGTTGGCCTCATAGAATGAGTTAGGAAGTATTGCTTCCTCTTCAATTTTTTGGAAGAGTCTGAGGAGGATAGGCATCAATACTTCTTTTATGCTTGGTAGAACTCTTTGGTAAAACCATCTGGTCCATGGCATTTGCCTTTAGGGAGATTATGGGTAGTCATTTCACTCTCGTTGCTATTGATTGGTCTATTTAGATTATCCAGTTCTTCTTGGTTCAGTCTTGGTAGGCTATAAGTTTCTAGAAACTTGTCCATTTTTTCTAGGTTGTTAAATTTCATGGCATAAAGTCCTTCATAGTATTTTCTTATAATTCTTTGTGTTTCTGTGGTATGAGTGGTAATTTCTCCCCCTTCATTTTTAATTTTGGGTATCTGTGTCCTTTCCTTTCGTCCTTTGATTAGTCTCGCCAGAAGTTTGTCAATTTTGTTGTCTTTCTCAAAGAACCAACTCTTCGTTATATTAATTTTTTCTCTTGTCCTTCTGTTCTCTAATTGGTTTAGCTCTGCTTTAATTTTTATTATTTCTTTCCTTTTGCTGACATTGGGTTTTGCCTGCTCTTCTTTTTCTACTTCTTTGAGATGGGATGTTAAGATGTTTGCTTGTGATTTTTCTTGTTTCTTAAGATAGGCCTGTAATGATATAAATGTCCCTCTTTTTACTGCTTTCGCTGTGTCCCAATAATTCTGATACGTTGTATTTTCATTGTCATTAGTTTCTATATATTTTTTAATCTCATCTTTTATTTGTTCTTTTATCCACTCCTTTTTTAATAAGCTGTTGTTTAATCTCCATGTATATGTAGTTTTTTCTGCTTTCCTTTTACAGTTTATCTCCAATTTCAAAGTTTTGTGGTCTGAGAATTCACTTGGTATGATTTCGATCTTCTTGAATTTGTTGAGGCTTCTTTTGGGTCCCAGCATGTGGTCTATCCTTGACAATGTTCCATGTGCACTGGAAAAAAAGAAATAGTCTGTTTTTGCTGGATAAAGTGTCCTGTAAATGTCAATTATGTCCAATTGTTGTAATGTGCCATTTAGAGCTGTTATTTCCTTATTTAGTTTCTGTTGGGATGATCTGTCCATGGCTGTTATCAGGGTGTTTAAGTCCCCCACTATGATTGTGTATTCATCAGTTTCTCCTTTCAAGTCTGTTACTAGTTTCTTTGTATATTTTGGTGCATCCTGGTTGGGACCATATATATTAATTAGTGTCAACTCTTCTTGTTGTTGCATTGTGCCTTTTATCATTATGTAATGTCCATCTTTGTCTTTTACTATCTTTTTTAACTTGAAGTTTATTTCATCAGATATCAGTATGGCCACTCCTGCTTTTCTCTAGTTACCATTTGCTTGAAGTATTGTATCCCAACCTTTCACTCTGAGTCTGTGTTTTTCCTTAAGGCTGAGGTGTGTTTCTTGGAGACAGGATATGGATGCATTTTGTTTTTTAATCCAGTCTGCTACTCTGTGTCTTTTTATTGGTGAGTTCAGTGCATTAACATTTAGAGCGATGATCAATATGTGAGGATTTCCTGTGGGCATCACTTATTTCTTTCTTTGTTTTTGTTTGTTTGTTTATTTGTTCATTTATTTTTGTTTCTTTCTTGTTGCCCCAACTTTGTTCCATTTTTCCTGATGTTCTGTTTCAGACTGAAGAGCCTCCTTCAGTATTTCTTGGTGTGCAGGCCTCATGCTGGCAAATTCCCTCAGCTTCTGTGTGTCTAAGAAGGTCTTTATTCCACCTTCATATCTGAAAGATAATTTTGTTGGATAATTTATTCTTGACTGGAAGATTCTCTTTTTTAAATTTTTGAAAATTGAATTCCACTCTCTCTTGGGTCGCAGAGTTACTGCTGAGAAATCTGATGGCAGCCTGATTGGTTTTCCTCTAAAGGTTATAGTTCTTTTTTCCCTGGCTGCCTTGAGAATTGTCTCTTTGTCTTTAGTTTTGGACATCTTTAGTACCATGTATCTTGGAGAAGGTCTGTTAGAGTCCAGGTATCTGGGGGACCTGTTTTTTTCTTGAACTTGGGGTGCCAGATATTTCCATAAGTATGGAAAGTTCTCATCAACTATTTGTTTGAGTATGCTCTCTGTAGAATGCTCTGCTCTCTCTTCTATTCCTATTTTCCTGATGTTGTTTTGTCTCATGGAGTCAGACAATTCTTGCAGAGTTCTTTCAACACTTTTGGTTCTATAATTCCTCTCTTACTCTTTCTGAGCTGTTTCATGTTCTGATCTTCAATATCACTAATTCTTTCCTCCATCTGGTTGGTCCTGTTTCCTATGGCAGTTATTTCATTTCTCACTTCTTTTATTGTATTATTCATTTCTCACATTTCCATCTCAATCTTTCTTATATTTTGAATTTCTTTGTTATATTGTTCTTTTTGTTCACGGAGTTCCTTTTTTATGTCGTTCATATACTTTTTTATGTTATTTATCGCATCTATGGTGTTCTGCCAGTATGATTTCATTTCTCTCACAGCCTTTAGAATGGCTGGTTTAAATTCTCTGTCACTTGAATCAGACCCTTGTAGGTCTAAGAAACTATCTTCTCCATAAATTTCATGTTCTTTCTGAGGAGTTTTAATTTTTAAGGAATTCATCCTGTCCGCTGGGTTGTTCCTGTTACACATGAGGGCTTTATGTTCTGTGCCCAGATTATTGCTTTTGTGTTGTCTTGCTGTAGGGCAGACACTAGGTGGCACTGTGGGTCAAGTGTTGGGAGAGAGGGGAGTTGTTTATTTCTTGTTTCTGATCTCCTAATGCGTTTGGAGGCTATGTGCATATATCCTGGGGAGAGGCCAGCAAAAGGAGCTCCAAGGACGGCTCTGCCTTCTGCACTTTGCTAGGTAATCTGGTTCGAGGCTTGTTTCTGCTGAGTCGGGCGAATGCTTTCAAATCTGTCTTTCTTTCCCACCCTGATTCAGCATCTGGCTGTCTATGGGCTCACAATGCTTTCAGAACCCTGGGGTGCACGAGGAAGTGCACACTCCATAAGTCCAAAGCTGTGGGCCTGGCCTGAGACAGCAGGGTCACCTTTGCACTGGGCTGGGAACAGGAACTGCAGCCCTGTGTAGGTCTCCAGGGTGTCGTCTTTGCAGTTCAGAGTCCTTGCTCAGCCTTTCTACCACTCAAAAGTTCCAGAGGCTGGCTCCCAAACTCCGTCCCCAGCATGCAGCTCCAAATCCCAGTTCCCCCGTGGTATCTCCCCTCCCACGCACTGCGCCGCTCTGGATAGTCAGCAGCGATTGTGTCCTGTTGCAATCTGTCTCTGCGCCCTTCCCTCTCCCCCGCTTGCACTCTTCTCTCCAACCTTCAGGTGTTTATTTGCAATTTGTGGATTTCTCAATAGCCGTTTTGTCACTCAGGGTCCTCTTTCTTGGCTCCTGGGTGACTGTTCAGTTGTGTTTTCTGGGAGAGGCTTTAGGGACCTCCTCTCCAGTCCCCATCTTGCCTTCTCCTGGATTATTCTTTAAGACATAAGAATTTGAGCTAAGTTTGAAAGCATAAATAAGATTCTAAAAAGCCAAATATGCTGTGGAAACAACTACATCTGGATTATGTAAAGTAGTCATACAAATAAATAGAAGAAAAATACCTGCATAAAAGTAAAAAAGATAAAAATAAATTTAAAAATTAACATAAAATAAAATATCGTTTATAGAACAAATATGGTGTGTTATATGATCATATTGTAAATGACAGGAAAAATGTATACAAGTGTAAATGCATAGCATATGATATATTGTCAGAATGGCTAGTTTCTGTTGGCTGAAAAATGTTCTGCAACTGTCATACATCAGGAACGTTAAGTTGGGGTCATGTTCTAAAGCATATTGTTAAAATAAGAAGTTTATATTTTATTTTTTAATACTTAAAAAATTCTTATTAGTTGTAGGTACACAAAACAGCATAGTGATTAGATATTTAAACACCTCACAAAGTGATAACCTCAACAAGTCTACTACCCATCTGACACCATAAAAGTCTGACAATTAAGTTCACAAACTCATTATAGAATAAGTGCTACATTCCTCATTGCTGAATATTAATTTAGTCACTTTCAAAGTACTGTCCTTGGGAAGCTATGCACCAATGCCAGCACCTAGTGCACCCTTTAAAATAATTTTGGGACTCTTTTTCTATAATGGCAATCAGAGTAGTCATTGTATGACCCTTGATGTCCTGAATGTCATCAAAATATTTTTCTTTCAATATTTCCTTTACCTTTGGGTAAAGAAAATAGTCATTAGAAGCCAAATATAATTATTTGTTTACTGATTTAAAACTCCCTCGCAGACAGAGCTATGTAAGCTTGTGTGTTATGATGCAAGAGCCATGAGTTATTGACAAAAAGTTCAGGTCATTTTTATTTAACTTTTCATGCAGCCTTTTCAGCACTTCCAAATGGTAAACTTAGTTGACTGTTTGTCCACTGATACAAATTCAGAATAAGCGATCCCTCTAATATTAAAAATGGTTAGCAACATTGTTTTGACTCTCGATTTGAATTGACACACACTTTTTGGTCATGGAGAATTGGCTGACTTCCATTGTGCACTTTGACACTTTGTTTCAGGCCATATTGGTACATCCATGATTTAATCACAGTGATAATAGAGCCCAAAACATCGTCTTGCTTCTTTAAAATGTCTTGGCAAACTTCAACTCTTCTTTGCATTTGCTCATTGGTGAGCTCCTTTGGGACCATTTTTGCACACACCTTTCTCATGCCAAGATTGTTTATCAATGTTTACTTGGTCTGCTATGCTTTTCATAGTCAGCTGACAATTTTCACCCACAATTTGATGAACTTTTGCAATATTTTTGTCAGTTCTACGAGTTACTGGCTGCCCTGACTTCTCTTCATCAGTGACACTTTCTCTCCTCTCAGAAAAAAGTTTAATCCATTCATACAGTCATTTTCTTTTTGGCCTCATCCCTATTAACTTGGACTAACATGTCCCTGATTTCACTTTCGCTCTTGCCAAGCTTATCAAGAAATTAGTGTGTGTTCATTGCTCTTATTCAAGCTTCAACAGTCTTGCAATGGCACACAAAAACACACAACAACAATAATAAATGCCACTCAACAAGACATCACCACATGTCAACACAAACACAGCTGTGAGACACAGATATACTAAGGTTGTAAAACATTATTGAGTTGTTTATACAGTGCTGCCAATGTAAACACACATTGACTATATTCCATATGCTGTACTTTACATTCCATGAGTGTGGTGTGTGTGTGTGTGTGTGTGTGTGTGTGTGTGTGTGTGTGTGTATACATATATATATATATAATTATAATTGACATTCAATATTATTTTATATTCGTTTCAGGTATATAGCATATATACCTGGTTAGGTATATATGTAGGCATTTATGTACTTTACGAAGTCATTCTTCATTAAGTCTAGTATCCATCTGACACTATATGTGGTTTTTACAATATTATTATTATTACAATATTTTTGTGTGTATTTTATGTCCTCATGACTATTATTAATTACCCATTACCACTTCCTAATTCCTTTACCTTTCTCAGTTATCTCCCAAGCTACCTTCATCAAGCAACCATCAGTAGCTGTCTATACTTATTAGTCTATTTATTTTCTGTTTGTTTTTTTTACTCTGTTCTTTAGATTTCACATATAAGTAAGTTTATATGGTATTTGTGTTTCACAGTCTGACTTATTTCACATATCTTCCTCGTCCACCTATGTTGTTGAAAATGGTAAGATTTTATTCTTTTTTTATGGCAGAACAGTACTCCATTGTATATATGTGTAGGGAGCGCATGAGCCAGAAGCCAGGTCCTTTGAGTAAACAGGTTTTAGCAAGGCTACCTGTGTGCTTGGAGTCCACTGTTCAAGGGTTTTGCAAGGCAGCACAGAGCTGGGTGCACAAGGTCACTGCTCGGAATGTGGTTTCTGGCTTCTGGAAAAATATGACTGTGAGCAAAGTTGTTTGGTCTCTGGAAAAGATTTGAGACATAACTTGTGGCCTGCCTGTCTTGAAGAGAATAATAATAATATAATCAGTAATGCCTTAGCAACATGTACCAAAATATTGATTAAATGCAGTTGTCTGTAACTATTTGTCCCAGTTAAGATGTACTTTCCAGTCTCGCTTTGCTGACTTACTCTTATGATTTCACTTGTTTTGCCCACCGTATAAAATAAACTTGCTGCTGCCAAGCAGGGTCTCTGTGTCTCCATCAGAGCTCAGAGAAACACCCGGTCCCAGCTTTTCTGTCTATGTCTGTGTCTGTGTGTTTTTTCTTCATTCCCCTCGCCTCCCCTCCAGTTCACCTGTTCACCCGTGCGGGTCGCGGCATATATGTATCACAATTTCTCTAACTGATGGATATTTTGGTTGTTTTCGTGAATAGTACTGCAGGAAACATTGGGATGCATATAGTTTTTTTGAATTAGTGTTTTGGAATTTTTTGGATAAATACCAAGGAGTAGAATTGCTGGGTCATGAAGTAGTTTTAGTTTTAATTTTTTTGAGGAACCTCCATACTGTTTTCCATAATGGCTACATCAACTTGCAATCCTAAAAACAGGGCACAAATATTTCATTTTCTCTACATCCTCGACATCATTTGTTTGTTGATTTCCTGATGATAATCCTTCTAATAGGTGTGAGGTGATATGAAATTGTGGTTTTTATTTGCATTTCCCTGATGATTAGTGGCATTGAGCATCTTTTCATATATCAATTGGCCATCTGCATACCTGCTTTGGAGAAATGTTTCTTCAGGTCCTCTGCCCATTTTTTAATGGGACTGTTTGTTTTTTGTTTGTGTGTGTGTGTATTTCAGTGTTGAGTTGTATGATTTTTAAAATAAATTTTGGGTATTAACCCCTTATCACACGTATCATTGACAAATATACTCTCACATTCAATAGGATGTTTATTTGTTAGTTTATTTCTTTACTGTGAAAAACCTTTTTACTTTGATGTAGTCCCATTTGTTTATTTGTTCTTTTGTTTGCTTTTCCTGAGGAGATAGAAAACCAAAAATATTACAAGGGTAATTTTGGAGAGTTTACTGCCTATGTTTTCTTCTAGGAGTTGCATGGTTTCGAGTCTTACATTTAAGTCTTTAAACCACTTTGAATTTATTCTTTTATATGGCCTAAGAAGGAGGTTCAGTTTTATTTTTTGCATATATCTGTCCAGTTAATAAAGCATCATTTACTTAATAAACTGTCTTTACCAAAATGTATATTCTTGCTTCCATTGTCATAGATTAAATAGCTATATAGGCATGGATTTATTCCTGGGCTCTCTATTCTGTTCTATTAATCTACGTTATTATTTTCATGTCAATACCATGCTGTTTTTATTACTATAGGCTCATAATATGATGTGATATCAGGTAGTGTGATGCCTCTAGCTTTGTTCTTTCTCAGAATTGCCATGGCTATTGGAGGTCTTTTATGGCCCCTTACAAAATTTAGGATCAATTATGCAAGTTTTATGAGAACATGCCATTGGTATTTTAATAGGGATTACATTGAATTTATAAATTGCTTTGGGTAGTATTAATTCTTTCTATTTATGAATATGGTATGTATTTCCATTTATTTGTATCTTTTTAAAATTTCTCTGTTCAATGTCTTATAATTTTTAAATGCGGGCCTTTTACTTCCTTGGTTAAATTTATTCATAGGAAACTTCAGAAAAAGAAATGAGAAACACAATACCTTTTGTGATGGCAACAAGCCGAATAAAATACCTAGAAAAAATAAAGAACATGAAGGACTTATACATTAAAAACTATGACACTACTAATATAAATAGAAGAGTACACAAAGAAATAGAAAGATATTTCATGCTCATATATTAGAAGAATCAACATAGTTAAAATGGTCATATTACCCAAAGCAATATACAGATTTAATACAACTCTTATCAAAATCCTACAAACACTATTTCAATAAATGAATAAAAGAATCATCAGATTCATATGGAACCACAAGAGCCCTTGAATCACCAAAGCAATCCGACAAAAAAAAATAATTAGGCTGTAGTCATTACAATCCCTGATTTCAACCTATATTACAAAGCATCAATAATCAAAAGAGCTTAGTATTGGCAGAAAGACAGAAACACAGATCAATGGAACAGAATAAAAACCCAGAAATATTCTCACAGATATGTGGACAGATAATTTTTGACAAAGGAGCAAAAAATATACAATGGGGAAAAGAAAGCCTTTTTGGTAAATGGTGCTGAAAAAATTGAAAAACCACATACAAAAGAATAAATCTGAACAATGGACTGTAAACATATACCAAAATTACATTAAAATGGATTAAAGATCTGCACATAAGACCCAAAATAATAACTGTATAGAAGAAAACATCAGTTCCAAACTTATAGACCTTGGGTACAGGGAGTACTTCATTAACCTGACCTCAAAGTCAAGTGAATGCAAAATTAAATGAATGGGAATAAATCAAACTAAAAAGCTTCTGTACAACATTAGAAACCACCAACAAAGAAAGGAGTCAACCAAATAAATGGGGAAAATTATTTGCAAAAAATGCCTCTGATAAGGAGCTAATACCTAAAATATATAAAGAACTTGTACAAATCAAAAACAAAATAAAAAACAATCCAATTAAAAAAAGGGCAGAGGACCTGCACAGACACTTCTCCCAAGAAGACATATAAATGTTCAACAGATACATGAAAAAAAAATGTTCAACTTCACTAGCTATTAGGGAAATGCAAATAAAAACCACAAAGATATAATGCTTCACACCTGTTCAAATGGCTATAATCAACAAAACAAGCAATAACAACTCTTGGATAGGGTGTAGAGGAAAAGGAATTCTCACACACTGCTAGTGGGAAGGCAAATTGGTACAACCACTATGGAAGACAGTACGGAGATTCCTCAGAAAATTGAAAATGGAGTTACCATATGATCCAGCAATCACCCTTCTGGGTATCTACCCCCCAAATTTGAAAACCTTATCCCACAAAGACATATGTATGCTAATGTTTACCACAGCGCTGTTTGTGGTGGCCAAGACATGGAAAAACCCAAAGTGCCCTTTGATAGATGACTGAATAAAGATTCTGGGGTACATATACACAATGGAATATTACTTAGCTATAAGAAAAGATGAAATAGGGCAATTTATGACAACATGGATGGATCTTGAGATCATTATACTAAGTGAAATAAGCCAGACAGAAAAAAAAAACACTACATAATTCCACTCATATGTGGAACATAAATTTCAAAGCAACAAAGAAACAAAACTCATGAACACAGTCAATAATTTAGTAGTTTCCTTATAGCAAGGGGGAAGTGAGTGGGGAAGAAAGCACAGGGACAGAAATATATGATGATGGAAAAAGAACTGACTCTGGGTGAGGAACACATAATACTACACATAGATGATGTATTATACAATTGTACACCTGGCATTTATGTAATTTTGGTAATCAATGTCACTCCTATAAATTTTAAAATAAAAAAATTATTTGTAGGTATCTTTTCTATGCAATTGTAATGGGATTCATTTCTTAATTTCTCTTTCTGATAGTACATTATTAGTGTATAAAATACACCAATTTCTAAATATTTATATTGTATCCTGCTACTTTATTAAATTCAGTTATCAGTACTAATAGCTTTTTAGTCATATCTTTGGGGATCTCTATGTATAGTATTATGTCATCTGCAAATAATGACCATTTAACTTCTTTGTGTCCAAATTGAATGTCTTATATTTCTTTTTATCTGATTGTTGTGGCTTGGATTTTCAGTACTATGTTGAATAAAAGGAGTAAAAGTGGACATATTTGTCTTGTTCCTGACCTTAAGGGGAATGTTTTAGCTGTTCCCCATTGAGTATGATGCTAGTTTTGTGTTTGTTATAGATGCCCTTTATTATGTTGAGATATGTGCCTTCTATTCACACATTGCTGAGAGTTTATATCACAAATAGAAGCTGGATTTTATTGAATGCTTTTTCTGCATCTATTAATATAGTCATATAATTTTTATTTTTCATTTTGTTTATATGGTGTATCACAATAATGGATTTGTAGATATTGAAGCAACCTTGCATATTAGGAATGAATTTTATTTGATCATGTTATATGATCTTTTTAATGTATTGTTGAATTTAGTTTGCTAAAATTTTGTTGAAAATTTTTGTATCTATGCTCATTAGGGATATTATCCTATCATTTTCTTTTTTTGTAATATCTTTGTCTGGTTTCAGATTGAGAGTAATGGTGGCCTCATAAATTGAGCTTAGGAGCCTTTTTTTCTCTTAAATTTCTTAGAATAGTTTGAGAAGAATAGATGTTAATTCTGTTTTGAATGTCTAGTAAAATTCAAAAATTAAGCCTTCTGGTACAGTATTTTTCTTTGTTGGGAGCTTGTTGCTGTTTTATATAATTTTGTTGGTAGTAATTATTTTGTTTATATTATCTGTCATTTCTTTATTCAGTCTTGCCAGATTGTATGCTTCAAGAAATTTATCCATTTATTCCAAAATTTTCAATTTCTTGGTGTATAGTTGCTCATAGTATTTTCTTAATTTTTTTTTTTTTGTATTTCTGTGGTGTTTGTCGTCACTTTTCTTTTCTTTTTTTTAATTCATTTTTATTGTTAGACTTATTAGGGTGACATCTGTTAGCAAGGATTACATAGGTTTCAGGCAAGAAAAAAGAGAGAGGACCCAAATAAATAAAAATGAAAATGAAAAAAGAAAAATGTCGTCACTTTTCTTTTTTCATTTTCATTTTTATTTATTTGGGTCCTCTCTCTTTTTTCTTGATGAATCTGGTTAAAATTTGTCAATTTTGTTTATCTTTTCACTTTAACCAGTTTTGTTAAAGTTTTGAACTTTTATATTTTTTAGTGTATATTTTATTTCTTTCCATTTTGTTCTTCATTGTTTTGTTTGGTTCTGTTTTTTTTGTTTTTTTTTTCTTTTTCTTGTACTCACTTTGAGATTCATTTGCTAATCTTATTCCACTTCTCTTAGGTGTAAAGATTGTTTATTTGAGGGTTGTATTTTATTTTCTTGAGGAAGACCTCCATTGTTATGAAGTTTTTTCTCAGGGCTGCTTTCACTGTGTCTCATAGATTTTGGATTACTGTGTTTTCATTTTCACTGGACTCAAGGCATTTTCTGATTTCTTTTTTAATCTCATGGTTGACCAGTTTATTATTTAGTAGCATATCATGTGTTTGTGTGTTTTACACTTTTGTATTATTATTTTATTTTATTTATATATATATTTTTATGTGGATAGTTCCCTGGCTGGGAATCAAACTCAGGCCGCAGTGTTGACAGTGCTGAAGC
This sequence comes from Lyroderma lyra, assembly GCA_004026885.1. Lineage (NCBI taxonomy): Eukaryota > Metazoa > Chordata > Mammalia > Chiroptera > Megadermatidae > Lyroderma > Lyroderma lyra. Next base: position 17,898 of record PVJL010009794.1, on the reverse strand, counting down.
CTAGCCACTACACCACCAGGGAAGTCCTCACTTTTTTATTATAATCAATCTGTAGTTTCATATGATTGTGTCAAGGAGACATTTAATATAATTTCAATCTTCTTAAATTTATTGGGAGTTATTTTGTGTTCTAACATGTTGTCTATCTTGGAAAATGTTCTATGTGCACTTGAAAAGAATTAATATTCTGCTGCTTTGGGGTGAAATGCTCTTAATATATCAGTTAAATTTATTTGGTCTAATGTGTCATTTAATCTGCTATTTTTGTGTGGATTATTTATCTAAAAAGTCTGTGTCAATATACTATTGTGTCAATGGTATATTAAACTCCCGTACTATAATTGTGTTACTGTATATCTTTGCCTCTGTGTTGATCAATATTTGTTTTATTTATATATAGGTGCTTCTATACTCTGCATAAATGTTTAGTAGTGTGATGTTCTCTGTTGGATTGGTCCCTTTATTAGTATGTAATATCCTTCTTTATCATTTATTATAGTGTTCATTTTAGTCTACTTCTTCTGATGTAAGTATCACTACCTCAGCTTTTTTCTTATTTTTATTTTTTGTGTCAAATATGGTTTTCACCTTTTATTGTTAGACTGATTGGGTTGACACTGGTTGTCAAGAATTACATAGGTTCCAGATGTACAATTCTGCAGTGCATCACCTATGTGTTGCATTGTATGTTCACCATCCAGTGTGAGTTCTCTTTCCATCACCATGTATTTGGCTCCCCTTCCCTCCACTTCCATCCTCTCTTCCTTCTCTCACTCCTTCCCCCCTTGCCCTCAGGTAACCACTAAACTATTGATTGTGTCTATGTATTTCTTTGTTTTTTCTTTGTTGCTTTCAGTTTTAAGTTCCACATATAAGTGAAGTCATACAGTTTTTGGTTTTTACTGTCTGGCTTATTTTGATTAGCATGGTGTTCTTGAGATCTATACATTTTGTTGTAAATGGTAGTATTTCATCTTTTCTTATAGCTGAGTAATTTCATTGTGTATATGTACACAGCTTCTTTACCCAGTCATTTATTGAAGGGCACTTTAGTTGTTTCTATGTCTTGGTCACTGCGAAAAACACTGCAATAAGCATTGCAGAACATAAGTCTTTACAGACTAAGGTTTTTAAATTTTGGGGTTAGATAACCAGAAGGGTTATGTCCATGTCATATGATAACTCTATTCCTAGTTTTCTGAGGAACATCCACTCTGTCTTCCATATCAGTTGTACCAATATATATTCCCACCAGCAGTATGCAAGAGTTTCTTTTTCTTTTTTTATTTTAATTTGTGGGGTGGGGGTATGTGGGTAGTTCCCTGGCTGGGAATCGAACCCAGGACGCAGCATTGACAGCGCCAGCGCTGAAGCCTTAAGCCACTACCCCACCAGGAACTCCCTGAGAGTTCCTTTTTCTCCATAGCCTCTCTAGCACTTTATTTTGTTTCATTGATAACAATTCTCACAGGTGTGAAGCAGTATCTCATTGTGGTTTTGATTTGCATTTCCTTAATAGCTAATGAGGTTGAGCATTTTTCCATATGTCTGTTGGCCATTTGACAGTTTCTTTAAAAATTTCAGTTATGTGTATTTTTTTTTTACCTGAAGTGTGTCTCTTATAGAAAGCATATGCAAGGGTGTTGTTTCCTTATTCACTCAGCTATCCTATGTCTTTTCATTGGAGCATTTAATCCTTTTACATTAAAGCGATTTTTCATAGATACATATTTATTGCTATTTTATTATTCATATTTTGGGTTATTTTTTTGTTTATTTCCCTTCTTTTTAAAAAACTTTTTCTAACATTTCTTAAAATACTAGCTTGGTGGTAATAAGTTTCTTTAGTGTTTGTTATAGTTTTGTTTTGGGTTTTCATTTATTTGTTTGTTTGTTTTTGGTCTGAGAAGCCCTTTATCTCTCCTTCAACCTTAAATGTTGGCCTTGCTGGGTAGAATAATCTTGATTGTAGGCCTTTGTTTGTTATCACTTTAAATGTTTGTTGCCACTCCCTTCTGGCCTGCAAAATTTTTGTTGAGAGACCAGTTGATATTGTAATGAGAGCTCCCTTGTAAGTAATTAGTTGTCTTTCTCTTGCTGCTTTTATGATTCTCATTTTGCCCTTAACCATTGTTATTTTAATTATATTGTGTCTTGTTGTGGGCCTGTTTTGGTTCATCTTATTTGGAATTATCTGTACTTCTTGAGCTTCTATGTTAATTTTCTTTGCAAGATTAGAAAACTTTTCAATCATTTTTTCAAAGAGGTTCTCAATTTTTTGTTCCCTCTCTTCTCTTTCTGGTACTTCTATGATGCAACTGTTTTTACAATTGAAGTTTTCCCACAGGTCCTCTAAACTATCTTCATTTTTACTTTTATTATTTTTTGCTACTATTCAGATCAGGTGTTTTCTGCTACCTTGTCTTCTAAATCACTGGTTCAATACTATACTTCATTTAATCTAATGGTTTTTTTGTTTGTTTATTTATTTTTTTATTGTTAGACTTATTGGGGTGACATCTGTTAACAAGGATTACATAGGTTTCAGGCATACAATTCTACAGTGCATTGTCAACTTGATGCATAATAAGTTTACCACCTAATATGACTTCTCTTTCCATCTCTTCTAGTGTATTCTTCATTTCAATTATTGTATTCTTTATTTCCTACTGTATTTTTATGGTTTCTATGTCCTTTTTTATGCTTATTATATATTTTTTTAGATTCTCACTAAGTTCTTTGAGCACCCTTATAACCATTGATTTGAATTCTGTATCTGGTAGGTTGCTTGTCTTCATTTTGTTTAGGTTTATTTTTTCCTAGAGTTTTCTCCTGTTCTTCCATTTGAGACATGTTTCTTTATTTCCTTATTCTGGGAGTTTCTCTCTACTTCTTTTTAATGTATTAGATAGATCTTTTATGTCTTTCAGTCTTTGCCAGGTGGCCCTATGTGATATGTGTTTTTTGTGATACAGTGGCTCAGACTTTCTGCTCTCCTGTGTGTGTGTGTGTCTGTGTGTGTGTGTGTGTGTGTGTTCCATAAGTATCCCTTTTGTGTGTTGTTTGTAGCCTCTTATAGTTGAGCCATGATTGCTTTTGGTGTGTCATTGGGTGATAGTGACTCCTGAGCTGAATAGTTGTGAGGATTGGCTACACCCACAGTGTATAAGTTGCTGTGTGAGGGCTGGCCATTAAAAGAAAGACTTATGCTAGTAGGCTATTTTGCCTGTTGAGACCACCCTTTTTGTGTGTTGCTTGTGGGATTAGGTGAGTAGTGCTCTGTTGTGGTCTAAAGCGGGTCTCTGGGTGTGTTATTTGTGGTGTTTATTAAGAGAAAGTTCCTGTGCTGGCCTATTTCATATTTGCCTGTGACCAGCCTGGGACTTAACTGGTAGGAGCTACAAAGCTGTATATAGTTGGCTGCTGCCTGTGCTGGACCTGGAGCCATGAGATGGTGACCTCACAGTGAAACAAGGTCAGCTATCACCAGTGTTGGTCCTGATACATCTTAGCAAAAGGCCTAGAGCTCAGTTTTTGGAAAAGCCTACTTAGGTGCCAGGGATAGGCTGGTTGAAACAGTTTTTAGAGTGTCCTTAATGATACAGAACTACTTGGGCAAGGTAGAGTCCAGCAAAGTATGGGCAGTAGTTTTTTAGAAAGTTAATGCAGATTAAGTTCTTGCACCAGTGCTGGGCCCATGATGGCTTCCCAAAACACTCTGAGAACACTGCAGCTAGCTGCCACTCACTGCCAGCCCAAAGATCCAAAGAACTGCCCAAGAGAACTTGTGTTGCAAGTTGTGGCACAGTCTGCCACCAAAAGTTTCCCAGAAGCTGTGGGTTGTCCATTGTCCCCAGCAATGCAGTACTAACTAGGTGGTATGGGGACACAGGAGCCACAAAATTAGGGTACATGCATGGATTTTTCAGAACCATGTAGTCTGACATTTGGCTCTTTGGAGATGGGTTCAACATAGAAAAATGGCCCCGTTTTATAGACTACAAGTGAGGCAGGTTCTATACAAGAACAATGGCTGCTGTTCCTCCATCAATCCCCCTGAAGTCACACAACTGTTTTTCCCCATACATCTCTGGTGCCACTCAAGTTGTCACCCCTTTACAATAGTCCAATTGAATGTTTGAAATTGAGTGAGTGTGTGTGCTGGCCCCTTAAGAAGATGTCTGGGTTTCCAGCTGCCTTCCAACTCATTGGGACAGAAAGACAGAGCCCTCATTGACTTTGACTGCCAAATATTGCAGGGACTCCTATTCCTGACAAAGAACCCCTAGGTTGGAGAGCCTGATGTAGTTCTGGGACCATCCTGTTTTAGAGGTAACCTCTACCACCAAGTTGTTTTTCCTGGTGTTCACTCACTGCCTATAGATTTGAGGTCAGCCTGTTTTGCCTCTCTGCCTCTCTGACCAGTGTTGATGTGGCCTCTTTTCTATATCCTGAGTTATAGGTGTTCTGTTCAGCTAGTCTTCAGATGATTCTTAAGGTTGATTGTACTATAATTAAGTTGTAATTTTGATGTGATTCCTGGAAGCAGCAGGCATATTATTTACATAATCCACCATCTTGTACCTTCTTATAGATTTTATTCAATAGTAAAGAGTAAGCCATTGGAAGTTTTAAAAGCACGAGTAACATAGTAAACTCTCAAATTTTTATTAAAAGAGTAAGTGAATGAATCAAAGATAAATCCAAAATTTTTTTGGTGACTAGAAAGAGAGTGATACTCTTAACAAGAAAGAAAGAGAAGAAAGAAGGTATGAAAGAAAGAGAGAGAGCATGAGAAAGAGCGAGAGAGAGAGAGAGAGAGAGAGAGAGAGAGAGAGAGAGAGAGAGAGAGAAGGGGACCTGTTGACTTTGGTCAAAGTAAAATGGGTTCAGCTTTGGATATAATAAAACATAACATGCTTGAAATTCATCCAAATCCAGTTGTCCATTAAATACATAAATATGCAGATATAACAGGTTAGATATACAGATAAAAATTAAAAGTCTACCACTTACATAAGATGCTTAAAATTGTAAAAGTGATTCAAATCACCATGCTCAAAGTCAAAGAAAATATTAGAAATATCCATGGAGAATACCCACATTTAAACAATAGGAAGAGAATGAACCAAGTTAAAGAGAAAAGGCATTGTATCAGAGTTAGAAGAAGAATGCAGAGACTAAAATATAATTGAAGGCAAAGCATGAAAAAATTTAAAGGAAGAGAGTGATTACTAATGCCAAATATTTTAGGTATACAGAGGAGAATAAGTTCTAAGAAGTATTAAGTTTGACAATTAGCAAGTCATCAGAAATATTCATACATGATGTTTCAGTAGATGGAAATGTGCAGAAGCTAGATGGTAGTCAGTGAGAAAGTAGTGGCAGAATTAAGTTAGGTGATAAAGGGAAAATTAAAAATGGGATAATTCATGAATTTATCAGACTTAAAAGAGGAATATTCTTAGAACTAAAGAATTCTCTGTATTATTGAAGACATAAGGGAAGGAGTCTGGGACAAAACAGGGTGTGTGTGTGTGTGTGCACGCGCGTGCATGTGCACGCATGTAGATTTTTAGCGGGGGAAGAGGAAGAGAAGAAGGAAAAGATGGGAGGGAGTGGAAGAGAAGAGAATGAGAAAAAGGATTAAAAATATAGGGTAAAATTGGAAGCATAGAAAGTGAGGAAAACTACTGAAGCAGTATCCTTGCAAAGTCAAGAAGAGGTGAAATCAGCTATGTCTTTGCAGTAGTTAACTGGTAGGAAGGCAGGTAGAAGCTTCTTCTTCAGAAAAAGAAAAAAAGTATGGGTTCAGATACAGTAAAGAGTTAAAGTTAAAAGAAGAAAAAAATGAAACAGATATTATTCCTCTTTGATCAATCTAAGTTTTTATTACTCATTTCTCTATTTCTCCTACTTTTGTTTCTCAGACTCTACCTTTAGGAAACCTGTAGTATTTATTTTCTTGTGTGTCATTCTTCTCTTTCTTTCCTGTACTACATATATTTTATATAGCAAACCTACATTGTCTTTTTCCACTACTTTACCTCAACTGTTATTTGCTGCCCTTTAACTTTTACTGTTTTCCATTACTTCTTTTTTACTCCTATGTAATATCTTCTTTTATTGCTCTCCTCAACATAAAACCATCATCCACACATTTTAGTTTCTGAATCTGTAACTCCTTTTTATACAGACATTTCCTTACTAGTGAAGACCACACCTATTTATTACTACATTTTTAATGAGGTTGAAATATGATAGAAAATTATAGCCAAAGAAGACAAAACATAGTGGGAAAAAAACCTTCAACTATTTGCAGGATACAGAGGAGTCAGTAGAAAAGGGGAGTGAGATATTAAAAATAAAACAAAACTCAGGTAATATTTTGACACTAGGGCAAATGAAAGAAAATGGAATCCAGAGCACAGGTAGTAGCACTTTTCTTAGGCATAATGAGGATACCTTCCACTGAGGCAGGAGGGAAGGGGCCAATGATGGGTCAAATGCAGGCATGTTTGTAGGAGGAAGGGACAGGAAGTTAAAGGGCTCTAACCTGATTATTTATATTTTCTGGAGTAGTATGGAACTTAAGTACTGAGAGTTAAAGTAGAAGTAATGAAATAAAAGATGGGAGGAAGCTCATGGAGGTTCCAACAAGCTATTGTGGGAAATGGAGAAGAAAGCAATCTAGAAAAACATCAAATTATCAGACAGAGAGGGGCAAAAAGAACATGAAAGCCATAAATATGTAGAAGCATAAATTCATATAGTTGTGAGATTTTATTTTAAATATACTTAGCAGCCTACTTGTAGAAAAATATGGCCTGAATAAGGCCTACATCAAGGAAAAGAGTACAATTAATTCAGATGAGAATGAGATGGGGTTGGATTTCAATGTTCTAAGAGAGTATGCTGTGTTTGAAAATGACAGAAGTTTATTAAGGCTGAAAGCATAGTATACAAGCCTGGAGAAGTTAATCAGGGACCTAATAATTTATGTTTTCATATTCCTTTGGCAATTGGAATTCATTGAAGTGTTTGTGCATAAAAATGACCTAATCATATCTGTGTTTTGAAAACATCACTAGGGAATATCTGTAGAGGGTGAAATGGAAGCAGATGTTGAAGGCAGAAAGGCCATTTTAGAAGTTATTGTAATAGTATAGATTAAAGGATCTATGCAGAAGTGGGCGCACAGAGTAAGAAATGAATTAGAGAGACCTACAGAGACATTTGGTTGAGGATAAATTTGAGAAAAATTGGTGATTAAATGGGATTTTAGTTTATTTGAATTGTATTTCTTTCTACAGATTTGTTTTCATCACTGTATTCTGCAGCTGATAAGTGATTCTTTCTCTCATAGATGCCATTATAAGAAATGTTTAGGACTAAATGCATCTAAAATTATAGAGTATTCTTGAAACTTTAGTAGTCTAGTGAAAAAAGCATGGGCTTTGGTGTCAGTCTTCGGTTCTAAATCCAGTTCTACCACTTAATATTTGCATAATTATGCATAGTTTACTGCATTAAGCCTTAGGTATTTTTCTCTGTAAAATAAAAATCATATCTATTTTTCATAGCCGTTATTATGTTTAAGTGAAATACTGAAATGTGTCTAGAAATTAGGTGGTTTGAAAGCTTTCTGGTACATAGTAAATGTTCAGTAAACCATAGCTAGTTCTGTTTCTATTGTTTTTGTTACTATTAGTATCTTTATTATTATCTGTGTTGATGCAGTCCTTTTGCCATGTTCTGATGCCCCCTCTGTGGCTAATTTCAGTGTCACAAATTGCTTTTGCGTTCTTTGCACTGAAGTCATATCAAGTTAAGTCACATTATAGATAGAAGATTCCCCAAATATCACTAAATAAGCAACTGTGATTTAAGCACTCTGTATGCTTCAGGTCATGTGGTATGGAAGATCCTTCCTGTCCCTATTTCACCAATGAGTCAACACTAGGCTCATACCAATGGCAGAGGCTGTCCCTCAAATCAGATTGTATTTGATTGGTGGATAAAACCATCCACACAAAGATGGATTCTCAAACCTGTGCTTAATGGTTGTCATACTGTATGCACAAATAAACCTCATATCATTCTATATACCACATGTGAATATGTTATAGTCATATTTTTCCAGTCATGCCTCACATAACTACCTGAATAAGTATCAACTGAAAGAAGCTCCTCAAATCCCATCACATAAGAAGCTCCTCCAAAAGCAAATTCCTAACAGCCGAGTCTCCTCCAACAATAGCATCAGCATCTATCCCTGAAATGACATCTACCAATTGGGTGGCTGCCAAAAGAGACTACCTTTCAAAAAACCTGTGGTATGTGGTTATACTTCTAACTACCCACTGTAAGGGACAAATATGTCCATAGTGTCTTTCTTCAGATTATACATGTACAGTCACAATCAAAATAGTTGACTATTTTCTTCCAAATGTCTGGAATGGTTCTTTTAACAAGTAGAATGTTTAGCATTCTTTTATTAGAAATACAGTAAGTTATTACTCAAAAAAATCATTTGTTTCAGAACTAAGGTACAACTTTAAGCGATAGCCTGAGTTAGAGATACAAAACAGTTTATGCATGAAAGGAGATGAAAATATCAGAGATTTTCCAAAATTCCACTTCGGTATCAGACCTAAGGCCTTAAATCAATTAGACTACTAATAAGAGCTTATTAGGTGCTCTTGACAATGTTTTCAGTGAGATATTCTATAATATTCTCTTGCCCAAGCTAAAATTGGTTTTATGGAATTCCCCATATTTATGTTTTTCTCATTGTAATGTGGAAAAACTTGCAATTTCCCAAAGTTGGGGCAACATGAGACTGTAAAAAGATTGAGAAAAGGTGGTCAGTCAAGTATTAATCCTGTCCTTATCTCACCCTCAAATATCCACAAGGCTAGTCTCATAGAGAAAAATATCCACATGATGAAGACTTAAAAAGTGTGAAAAGTCTGCTTGGCTACAATAAAAGGAGCAAGGAGTTTTAAGCAACAAAATAAGAATATACATTTGAGTAAAAAGCAGGGAGACCTTCTGTTAGCATATAGATTTCAAGGACATTTATGACAGCAGCACCAAGTCATCTTAGTAGTTGAAGAACAGCTAATGGATTATAAGATTAAAATAAATTCTTTTAGTAATTTTAATACATTCTATAAACAAAAACCAAAAAACAACCTGCAATGCTACTCTCAGGGGCAAGGACAGTTAAATTATAGCGAAGAGTATCTCACTCTAGTCCTAAGGTTTGTCCTGCTTTCCTGTAGCCCTTAATGTTTCCTTGCCCTTGAGGCACATTACAGCTAAACTATCACTGCCTAACATTCTTCCAGCACAAATTATTTAATCTTGTCTCCTGCTAATGTACAGTGGAAAGCACCTGGGCATAATGATGCATTTTAAAAATTTATGCACACTAGTAAAAAATCCCAACACAAATTTGTCATTATTTTATTATAAAATGAGCCCTTCTGGCTTTTCTGGTGTGCACATGTGTTTTGTATGTGTATATGTGTGTATTTATATGTGTGTGTGAACAGTAAGTAACAAGAAAAAACAAGTCAGTGTCCTATAGGAACAAAAGTAATAAGTGTCTCCTCAGTTTATCATGTGACTTTCCTGTGTGCCCACGTTAAATGACCACTAATATCTATTAAATTGCATAGCACTCCCACTCTAGAATCATCAAACACTTGCCAGTATTTTCTGAATACTTTGGCTTGAGTAGCTGGATCCCACAAACTAAACTATTTCCTGACCACTGGAAGATTTACTTCTGATGGCAGACATGAAATTAGTTGCTCTAATTTAATCTAGTGGGGCCAACTGAAATAGTAGGTAGTGTGAGGTATTACATAATGGTTTGAGTGAGTATGTCATCTAAACATAACTCTTGTCCAATTTTATGATGTCATATAGAATATTATTGAAGAAATCCTAAAATATAACTGGAACCCTGTATAAACCAGAGGGTTTGACACTGTAGCTGAAATGGTAAAGTCTGCTTTGTTTAGTCTTCTGAGTACTGAAATTTACTGTGTGTTTATCTGAAAGTCCAAACTAGAGAATAACTGCCCCCACAAGCTTGTTCAGAAAATCAGAGATGAAGGAATGCTATTTTCAGTCCTGTACTGTCATTATTCAATTTCTAGTGGTTTGTCAAAGCATCTCTAGCATGGAATGTTAAAAGGCAGGCAAATTAACCTCTTCCATAGCTTTTTATTAATCTATCCCATGTACTTTTAAGGACAATGCTTGGGGGAATAGCTAAAAATGAAAGATACTGAATAAAAGGTCACAAATTACAATTGGATTAAAGACTTTGAGTAATATAAGGCCAAGTATTAGTTGGCAAAAAAGAAAGTGAGAGAGCAAACATGAGCAGCTTAAGATGGCACACTACTTATACTCTAGAATAAGGCCTTTCTGAAATGGCTTCTCACACAAAAAAAGGGATGACAAAGAAGTAAACAATTAGAATACAGTAGGAAAAGTGTTGTGATTGACATAAACATCTATAAGATTATACTGACATGTAACACATGCTTAAAGGATAAGTGTAACCAAGGATGGCTTCCTGTAAGATATGACATCTAAAATGAGCTTTGAAGGATCAATAGTATTTTTACTTAATGAAGAAGTTGTAGCAGGTATTACACATAGAAAGAAAATAGCCTCTCTGAGGAAGCAAAGGTATAAAAGAGGAGAAGCATGTATAAACTTCAGGTAGCTCTGCTTGGCTGAACTATAGAGTTTAAAGAAATGGTGAGGAGATTGCAAGGTAGGATAGAGGAGGGAACAGCAAGACAAAAGGCTAGAGCAGGGAGCAGAAACTAAATGCCATATGGCCTTCTCTAGCACTATACGTAAGCTTCACATATGTTATGACTAAAATTAAGCCTCATAAAAGCAAAGACTGTCAACATTTTCTTCATGAATAAATCTCAAACTAAGGCACAAAAACATTATCCTAAAGGCTGATTATCCATTAAATGGTTTCAAGCAGACAAGTGACATGGTTAGATTTAGATTTTAGACCAATTCTGGTTGATGGGTCGAGAATAAATGAGAGGAGTCAACACTGGATGTGGACAGAATGTCTATAAGACCACTGCAGTAATTAAAGATAGTGCCACAAATGAGGAATTTGCAAAATTGTGTAAATTTAAGAGATATTTAGAAAATATGAACAGGACTGGGTAATGGTAACAGAAAGAAGATAGAAAAAATGTGTCAAAGATGGTACCACCAAATTCATTACTTGAACAAAGTGGTACTATTTACTAAAATGGGGAATACTAGAAAAAGAGCAAGTCTACGAGGCACAAAAGGATTTGGTAGGTGAAGTGTTGGTATGAAATGGGAGTGTGAGGAGAGTGGGTGGCAAGGCGAGTAAGGAAAGTATTAGTTCCATTTTGGATACTATGAGTTTAAGGTATCTGACAGGTATTCAAATGGTTATATATCCAGTAACTGGTTAGATACATATCTAAAGCTCTAATAAAAATCTGGAAATATAGATTTGGGAATCTTCATACGGATGATAGTTAAAAGTCTATGTCCCTTTTTGTTGAGTGCTTTAATGTCTCCTATCATACCCAAGGACCAGTGAGTTCTGCCTAAAAATGTAAGCCACCATTGCTTGAATTTCTAATTAGTATTAATCTTCATCTTCATGTTCTGTAACCTTACCCAAGTCTCAGTCGCACCATCTAATAAAGCCCTCAGAAGACTGGGTGAAATTCTCTGCATCCCACACAGTTATTGTGGCTTCTCCTGATACAGCTCTTAACTTCTAACAACAAAAGTGTGCCCTCCACTGTTCAGCATGATGCATTCAGGGGCAAAAGGAAGAGTTAAGAATCTTTTTGCTTTCAATCAGTACCACTGCCCTATTACTCTCAATTCTGGGAAAATTCACTAGCAATATGCAATCCCAGATTAAGAGGGACTCTAGATACTTCAGATTGTGGTAGGAAATGAATACAGTCAGGCAAGCGTCACCAGTTAAAAAGATAGCCTGTAGTCCTGTAGTGCTATTTGTTGAATAGAATGAATACGCCCTGTAGTTTCTGACAGAAACTACAAGATAGGTAGATCAGAGTCCTATTACTTTTTTAAAAAATAATAAACCTCAAGGTGTGAATACAGAGTGTAAAAGCAGAGGAATAGAGAAACCCATACCACATGCCCCCTAGACATACCAGATTCTGAATATGTACCAAAGCAAGGCTAATCACTTTGTCCACAGGCTCCACCTTCACCACCAGAAACTTCTTGGTATATTAACCAGGGTCCAAAGGTGAAAGTAGATTTTCTTTTCATCTTTACCTGCAATGGAAGTGGGGAAGGCATTTCATAACATAAAATTCTGGGTAGTAGCTTCTGACCTTTACACTGGTGATCAGATTCAAAGGTTATCCTAGTTTAAATGGGTACTCTTAGATAACACATTTTGGGAGAAATAGAGATAATTGAATTCACATGCCCATGTGATTAAATGCAAAAATAAACAAAGAAACAAAAAACACTATTACTAATGTGCTGTTGCTAATACCCACTCCCTGGTCTGTTACCTTTACAGATAAAGGTCCAAATCCCTCACTATATCCTAAGAAAACCTGTATCTTTAATCTTAGTTTGAATTTCTGCCTTAAGTTCTAGTTAAGCTACGATGGTCTTATACCATCTGTCACTTTCTTACCTGGAATTCAAGAGAAGTATGTCACTTACCAGAAAGCATTTTCAGAATTGAAAGTAAAACTACACGTGAATATGATTAATTTGGGATCTGGGGCCCATGGCTATATTAAGCACTTGAATTATTTTCCTAGACCTAAGGCCAAGTCTTTCCAATAATATACAGATAACAACTTGTGACAGAAGTATACTAAGCCTTTGCTGTAGTCATATAAAAGAAAGAGTCCTGCTTCTTTTCAGCATTACCTCAACCTCATGGCAATAAGCCCCTGACCATAGTTATTGATTAAGGACCTCCCAGATCATCCTGCCAAAGCATAGGTTCTTTAAAATTTTTTTGAGATATACTTTACATAAAATAAAGTTCATCCATTTTATGATGAGTTCTGAAAATTTCGTATATTCCTTGGAAGTAACAGCTACAACAATAAAATATTTAAAATATTTATCTCCCCCCAAAATTTCTTTCTACCTATTTCAGTTATTCAGTCCCCCACTCCAAGCCTCAGAAAACCACAAATCTGATTTTGTCACTTAGAATAAATTTCTTCTTTTTTTGGTTTTTATATAAAAGGGAGTATACACTTGGTACTTTTTTGTCTATCTTCTATAACACAATATATTTTTGTGTTTTTCTTTTTTTTTTTTTTTTTTGTATGTGGGTAATTCCCTAGCTGGGAATTGAACCCAGGCCACAGTGCCAGTGCCGAAGCCTTAACCCACTACACCACCAAGGAACTCCTCTATTTTTTATTATTATTATTTTATTGTTAAATTTATTGGGATAACATTAATTAATAAAAATTACATAAGTTCCAGGTGCATAATTCTACATTACATCCTCTATGTATTGCATTATGTATTTATCACCCAGAGTCAGTTCTCTTTCCATGAATGTATTTGTGTCCCTATTCCTTCTCCCCCAACCTGCTCACCCCTTACCCTCAGGTAACTACTAAATTATTGATGGTGTCCATGAGTTTTGTTTCTTTGTTTCTTTCAATTTTATGTTTCACATATGAGTGGAATCATGTAGTTCTTGGATTTTTCTCTCTGGCTTATTTCACTTAGCATAATGATCTGCCCATTTTTTTAATTGAGATTTTTTTTTGGTTTGTTTTGTTTTCTGTTTTGATTATTCATTTATTCTGTTCTCTAGATTCCACATATAAATGACATCATAAGGTATTTGTCTTTCTCAGTCTAATTTCACTTAGCATGATATCATTTTGTTCTACTAATGTTGTTGTAAAACATAAGATTTTAATCTTCTTTATGGCTGATTAATAATCCATTGTGTAAATGTACCACAACTTCTCTATTCAATCATTTATTGATGGACATTTAGGTTGTTTCCATGTCTTCGCTATTATGAATAATGCTTCAATAAACATAGGGGTGTATATTTTTTTTGAATTAGTGTTTTGAATTTCTTTGGATTCATTCCCAGTAGCGGAATTGCTGGATCATAAAGTAGTTACATTTTTAAATTTTTTAGGAACTTTCATATTGTTTTCCATAGTGGTTAGATGAATTTGCAGTCCCACCAGCAGTGTAAAAGGGTTCCCTTTTCTCCATATCCTCACCAACATTTGTTTTTGGTAGATTTATTGGTGAGAGCCATTCTGACAGGAGTGAGGTGGTTATCTCATTGTGGTTTTGATTTGTATTTCTCTGATTATTAGTGAATCAATGAACATCTTTCATTGTGTCTATTGGCCATCTGTATGTCCTCTTTGGAGAAATGTCTATTCAGGTCTTCTCCCCTTTTTAAAATCAGACTGTTTGTTTTTTGGGGAGATTGAGTTATATGAGTTTCTTACAGATTTTGGATATTAACGCTTTGTCAGTTGCCTCATTGGCAAATAGTTTCTCCCATTCTGTGGGATGTCTTTTTGTTTTGTTGATGGTTCCTTTTGCTATTAAAACACTTTTTAGTCTGATGTAGTCCCATTTGTTTATTTTTTCCTTTGTTTCCCTTGCTTGAATAGATATATCATAGGACGTATTGCTAAGGGTAATGTTTGAGAGATTACTTCTTGTATTTTCTTCTAGGAGTTTTATGGTTTCAGGTCTTTTATTTAGGTCTTTGGTTCATTTTGAGTTTATTTTGTATATAGTGTAAGAAGGTGGTCCAATTTCATTTTTTTTCATGCATCTTTCTAGTTTTCCCAGCACCATTGATTGAAAAGTCTGTCTATACCCCAATGTAAGTTCTTCCTTCCTTTATTGTAGATTAGTTGGCCATATAGACATGGATTTATTTCTGGACTCTATGCTGTTACGTCGATCTATGTGTCTGTTTCTTTGCCAATACCATGCTGTTTTAATAGCAGTGGCCTTGTAATATAATTTGATATCTGGTAGAGTGATTCTTCCAGCTTTGTTCTTCTTTGTCAGGGTTGCTGTGGCCTTTCTAGGTCTTCTATGGTTCCATATAAATTTTAGGATCATATGTTCTATTTCTATGAAGAATGCCTTTGGTATTTTGATGGGAATTGCATTGAATCTATAGATTGCTTTGGGTAGTATAGGCATTTTAACTATATCAATTCTTCCATCCCATGAACATGGTAAGTGTTTCCAATTATTTGTGTCTTCCTTGACTTTTCTCTTCAGTGTCTAATAATTTTCTGAGTAAAGGTCTTTTATTTCCTAGGTTAAATTAATTCCTAGAGGGAGTTCCTTGGTGGTGTAGTGGCTAGGCTTTGGTGCTCTCAATGCTGAGGCCTGGGTTTGATTCCCAGCCAGGGAGCTACCCCCCAAAAAATTAATTTCTAGGGATTTTTTATGCAATTGTAAATGGGATTGTTTTCTTAATTTATCCTTCTGCTAGTTTGTGATTACTATAAAAGGATGTAACTGATTTCTGTATATTGATTTGTATCCTGCTACTTTACAAAATTCATGTATCAGTTCCAATAATTTTGGGCTCATATCTTTGTGATTCTCTATATGTAGTATCATGTCATCTGTGAATAATGATAATTTTATTTCTTCTCTTATTTGGATCCCTTTATTTGTTTTTCTTGTCTCATTGCTGTGGCTAAGAGTGCCAGTACTATGTTTAATAGGAGTGGTGACACTAAGCATTCTTGTCTTGTTCCTGATCTTAAGGAGAATGCTCTCAGCTTTTCCCCACTGAGTATGTTAGCTGTGGGTTTATCATATATAGCCTTTATTAAATTGAGATATGTTCCTTCTATTCCTACCTTGTTGAATATTTTTATCATAAATGGCTGCTGAATTTTGTCAAATACTTTTTCTGTGTCTATTGAAATGACCATATGGTTTTTATTTTTCATTTTGTTTATGAGTTATATCACATTAATTGATTTACATATATTGAACCAACCTTGCATCTCAGGAATGAAACCTTCCTGATCATGTGTATGATTTTTTAATGTATTGCTGAATTCAATTTGGTAATATTTTTTTGAGAATTTTTGCATCTGTTTTCATTAGAGATATTGGCCTATAGTTTTCTTTTATTGCAGTGTATTTATCTGGTTTTGGAATCAGGGTAATTAATGGTGGCCTTATAAAATGAGTTTGGGAGCCTGCTATCTTCCAGGATTTCTAAAAATAATTTGAGATATATAAGTGTTAATTCTTTTTTGAATGTTTGGTAAAATTCACCTGTGAAGCCAGGGTGTTTGTTTGGTGGGAGATTGTTGATTACTGATTCAATTTCATTGTTAGTAATTGGCCTATTTAGATTTTCTGTTTCTTCTTGATTTAATCTTGGAATTTTATATGTTTCTAAAAGTCTATCTATTTCTTCCAAATTGCTGGGTTTGTTGGCATAGAGTTGTTCATAATAGTTTCTTATAATTTCCTGTATTTTTGTGGCATCGCTTGTCACTTCTCTTTCATTTCTGATTTTATTTATTTAGTTCCTCTCTCTCTCTCTCTCTCTCTCTTTTTATGAGGAGCCTAGTTAAAAGTTTATCAATTTTGTTTACCTTTTTGAAGCACCAGCTCGTAGTTTCATTGATCTTTTGTACTGTCTTCTTAGTCTCGATTTCATTTATTTCTGCTCTGATTTTTATATTTGTGATGATTTTAGGCTTTGTTTGTTCTTCTTTTTCCAATTTCTTTAGGTGTAAGGATAAACTGCTTATTTGAGATTTTTCTTTCTTTGAGTAGGCCTGCATTGCTATGAATTTCCCTCTCGGGACAGATTTTGCCATGTCCAATAGATTTTGGATAGTTTGTTTTTGTTCTCCTTTGTCTCAAGATAACTTTTGATTTCCTTTTCAATCTCCTTGTTGACCCATTCATTCTTTAATAGCATATTGTTTAGCCTCCGTATGTGTGCTTTTTTTAGTTGTTGTTTTCTTTTTTTTTATAATTGATGTCTATTTTTATACTGTGGTCAGGGATGGTTCTTGATATGACCTCAATTTTCTTTTTTTTTAATTCATTTTTATTGTTAGACTTATTGGGGTGACATCTGTTAGCAAGGATTACATAGGTTTCAGGCATACAATTCTACAGTGCATTGTCAACTAGATGTATAATAAGTTCACCACCTAGTGTGACTTCTCTTTCCATCACCTTATATTTAGCTTCCCCCCTTCTCTCCCACGCCCTCCCCTTTCTCCCCTCCCTAACACACTCATCCCCAAATAAACATTAAACTATTGATAGTGTCCATGGGTTATTTGTTTGTTCATTTCTTTTTTCTTTGCTTTCAGTTTTATATTCCGCATATGAGTGAAATCATGCAGTTCTTTGTTTTTTCTGCCTGGCTTATTTCACTTAACACGATGATCTCCAGGTCCATCCATTTTGTCGCAAATGGCAATATTTCATCTTTTCCTACATCTGAGTAATATTCCATTGTGTATATATACCACAACTTCTTTATCCAGTCATCTGTTGCAGGGCACTTTGGTTGTTTCCATGTTTTGGCTACTGTGAACAGCGCCGCAATGAACATTGGGGTACATAAGTCTTTGCGGACAAAGGTTTTAAAGTCTTTTGGGTAGATCCCCAGAAGGGGGATTGCTGGGTCAAATGGTAGCTCCATTCCCAATTTTCTGAGGAACCTCCACACTGCCTTCCACAGTGGTTGTACCAGTTTGCACTCCCACCAGCAGTGTACCAGAGTTCCTTTTTCTCCACATCCTCTCCAGCACTTGTTATTCCTTGTCTTGTTGATAATAGCCATTC